>JANHZU010002815.1:156890-170413 GCA_032468055.1 Acrochordus granulatus | reverse complement strand
CTGTCTGGACCAGGACAGTGACGACTGCGTGGAGATCTTTGGGCACAACATCCTGCTTCTAGGGATACCCAGATTATTGCTTCTGTTTAAATATGAGTTTCTACTGAAAGACAAAAGGTGCTTCTCTCACTGCTGGAGGATAGATAGGAACCAAAAATCATGTGCAATTCTTGTTGAACTTGATAATAATAAAAATGAACGTTCTTTCTAACGTTGTTTTAATTAATTTAATTTACACATTTCTTATGCCGCCAGTCCCTTGAGGACTGTCGGCAGCTGACAGTTCCAAGATCACAGTTCTGCCTGTATCTGTTCTGTGGACATCCAGCCCGAATCCACGAGAGCTCGACCAGGATTCTTGATGGCTGGGAATTGCATTATGGGAGGAGTCATCGGGCCAGGAAGGCACTTCTGAGACAGGGTTTGGGTCTGTGCACGTCTGCTCCGAAGCTTAAGGCCGATGCCGAAAGTCAGCAGAGTCACTGCATCATGCGGACCCGCTCTCCCCAAGGAAGTGTGCGTGGAAGGCAGCTTGCGGGGCAAACGGCTCCGTTGCTTTACCGATAAGTAGCCAGCCCATGGATAGCAGGAGCAAAATGGGCCGTCGCGTGAAACGTGAAGTATCCCTCTCATCCGTATTTATTTTCCAATGGAAACATCTTGCCAAGGACCTGCTGGCAGCCAGCGCTGCCCGCCTTTCGTTCCCCACGACAGTGGCACGTGGTGAGGGGTTTCGCGATATGGTGCTGAGGGCGCCCGCTTGGCGAAGGTAGTGAGAACCAGAGGGGCGGGTCCTCTCCCGCGCCTGCTCACTAGACACGGTTGTCTCTTCCGTTTCCGCTTTTCTAGGCGGGTTTAGAAGAGGGTGTCTAACTAAGTGCCTAACGTTCTCCACACTGTATGAACGATAAAGGCTATACAGACATATATTTTAGAAGAGGAGAGTGAAATCTGTGGCGCGGCAGCGCCTTTTCTGATGTGTAAATGGCTCCTTTTAGCGTTTCGGGTAGGCATGCGCAAGACAGCTCCGTTGAGGGGGCGTGGCGGGCGGCGTCATGGCCGCTCTCAGTGCGAGGACCCCTCGAGGAAGCGCCATTTTAGAGCCGCCGCCGCCGCCGCGTTTCTCCGCAGCCATGAGCGTCGTGGATCATGTACGGGAGATGGCGGCCGCCGGGCTTCACTCCAACGTGCGGCTGCTCAGCGGGCTCTTGCTCACCATGAGCGGCAACAACCCGTGAGTGGGGCGGGGTCCCTTCTCCTCCCCGAGGCGGGTCTCCAACATCCCTGCCAGGTTGGCTACACGGGGAAAGGAGGCCACGCAGCGATCGGCTGGAAGAACAGACCAATTGCCGTCACCCCCTTTCACGATAGCAGGGGAGGGAGACTTCTTTGGAAGAGGGTTGGCTGGGGACAGTGGAGGTTGTGACTCTAGAACAGTGTTTCTCAACCTCAGAAGCATGGCTGGCTGGGGAATTCTGGGAATTGAAGTCCACGCGTCTTAAAATCGGCAAGCTTGAGAAACGCTGCTCAAGACACTATGTGAGGATGAGAGAGGGATCTAGGCAGGGAGGGCGCCAAGCCCCGCAGGAAGGTGAGTGGGCTAGCTGGGGATGACGGGAATTATAGTGGAAGCCCAGCTGAAGGAAACTGGCCGGGGTGGGGGGGTGACCCTGCACATATTCCCAGCACACTTGGCCTCTCAGTTTCCTCCGAGTCTGGCTCACCTTGCGGGATCGCTGTGCAGCGGAAGGGATGGTGACTGTCGCTAATCACGGTCCTGCCCGTCTTTCTCGCAGCGAGTTGTTCTCCCCCTCGCAGAAGTACCAGCTGCTGGTCCATCATGCCGATTCCCTCTTCCATGACAAGGAGTACCGCAACGCCGTCAGCAAATACACCATGGCCCTGCAGCAGAAGAAAGCCTTGAGCAAGACCTCCAAAGTCAGGCCATCCACCGGAAGCGCAGCCTCTGCTCCCCAGAGCCAGGTGGGTGGCCGGCCTCCAACCACGATGATTTTGCGGGGAGGGATTGACCCCTTTTCTGCACTCCTGGTTTTCCTTTGGGGCTGGGTGGGCAAACATCACCTTTTTCCTCTTGATGCTGGTGCTTTGGTCAGTCAATATGGCAGTTTACTGAAAATGAGTCAAAGTAACTTTAAATCTGAGCGCTGGAACAGAAATGTCTCCAAGAGTTCATTCATTTATTAAATGTATATGCTGCCGATCTCGCAAAGCAACTCTCAAGAGTTGACACTAACCTGATGGCTTGTCACCAACCAAAAGCAGATATCTTGGTCCAAAAAAGGCCATTCTCCAATTCGTGACATTGTTCTTCTTGCACAATAATCTGGCTCATAACTTTGACTTCTCGGAAGGCGCTGCCATTAAACAAAGGGGAAACTTCTTCTTGGTGCTGCGGGAGCTGCAAAGCCATTAAACTGTACCCCCCTTGTTTTTTTCTAGTGTCTGCCTTCTGAAATCGAAGTGAAATACAAAATGGCCGAGTGCTACACCATGTTAAAGCAGGACAAAGATGCCATTGCCATCCTCGATGGCATCCCTTCGAGGCAGAGGACCCCCAAAGTAAGTTCCTCCTCGTAGCTGAAGGCCCGGTTAGCCTCTGGAAGGCTTTTCCTGACGGCTGAGATGCTCAAGCACAAGGGCATCACTAAGACACCATTGCAAGCCCTGAGCATTGTGTGTTGGTGTTGGGCTCTTTTATGGTCAACTTAGGGCTTTGCTTGATTCACTCTCACTTTTCTGCTGCAGATTAACATGATGCTGGCCAGCCTGTACAAGAAGACAGGCCAAGAGCGCTCTTCCGTGACCAGTTACAAGGAAGTTTTGAGGCAGTGCCCGCTGGCTCTCGACGCCATTCTAGGTAGCTTCCTTCTCTTTCTTCTTGATTTTGCTGCTGGCGGTGAGAAAAGTTGGCAGCTTTGACATCAAGGTATGGCTGAGTGTCAAAATCCTAAAGGCAGGGATGCACAGGCAGGGATGCACTCACATTACATTTGCACAGGAGTGCTTCTGTGCAAATGTAATGTGAGTGCCTCAGTTAATTTGTAAAGTTTTAAGGGGTCTTTTCTGTTTGGAGCAAGAAGTGCAGGAATGATAGGAAAAGCTGGTTTGGTGCTTTATCAGACCTGCCTGTCATCAAGTTGAATCACTTGAAATTGATGGTTGAAATTTCCTCTGCTTGGTCTGCTCTGGCTACTTCAGTTCCCAGACATTCTCAACTAGTTTGGTTGTTTTCTGTTACTAGATCAAGTACCTTTTGTCAGCCTGGAAATTGTAATAACTGTCTGTCCTCTTGCAGGCTTGTTGTCGCTCTCGGTGAAAGGTGCAGAAGTTGCTTCCCTGACTATGAATGTGATTCAGAGCATCCCAAACCTGGATTGGCTTTCAGTGTGGATCAAAGCATATGCATTTGTGCACACAGGCGATAACACCAGAGCAATCAACACTATCTGGTGAGCATGCAGCTCAGGAAGATATCATTCCTGGTGACTTATCCTGATTGGTATGGTGAAGACCTTGGTCCCAAAATGCTAATTGCAAAATCTAGAATGCATTTCATGATGCACTTTTTCCCTGATTATAAAACTTTTCTTCCTTTATATTCATTCCTTGATTCATTGCAGATAAGTATTCCAGAATAGTGCTATACAGTAAATCCTATTTTTTGATTTCTGTTTTTTTTCCAAAAGCTCACTGGAGAAAAAGTCACTCCTAAGAGACAATGTGGATATATTGGGCAGTTTAGCTGACTTATATTTCAGAGCTGGTGACAACAAAAATGCCATTCTAAAATTTGAACAGGCACAAATGTTGGATCCATATTTAATAAAAGGTAAGGGTCCAGAAAGTAAGGACAACTATTTGGGTCCTCCATTCACTTTGCAATGTAATTTTAGACATTAGAAATCAGCCACTTCGAAATCTGCTAAGTCTTGATCCAGCTGTAATAAAACAAAGTTTATAATGGCAGTGGAGATGAAAGAAGAAGTAGGAGAAATTCATTTATGTTTATGAATTCACCAAAATTAGACACATCATTAAATCTCATTTGTTATTGGTTGGAAAATATATACAATTGAGCACTGATATTTTAGCACAAGTGGAATATTTGGCTACTACATTAACAACATTTTACAGTTTGTATTGGACAAGAATATTCAACTTTTAGTTCTGCAAATTTGCATACATGTGAATAGATCTCTAAACCATTTTCTGCCATTTCCAAATATGCTGAAAAAAGGAGAAAGTTTCAATCTTAGCAGTATTTGAGTACATTTAGCTGTAAGAGGTGAAGGGATTTGACCTCTGGTGTCTCCTGTTTCAATGGTTGTGGTTTGTTGAATAGTTTTATTGCTCTTCTCATGTTTATCACTTGTTGATTTTATTTTTAGGAATGGACGTCTATGGTTATTTATTAGCTCGGGAGGGTCGCCTTGAGGATGTGGAAAACCTTGGATGCCGGCTCTTTAACATCTCTGATCAGCACGCAGAGCCTTGGGTAGTGTCAGGGTAATGGTCGTTGTTTCTACTTGTCTTCCAAGTCTTTCCTCAAACTGTTTGGAATCCACCCAAACTCCAGGCTAATAAAAGTAGTGATTGACTGTTGAAGTCTCTCTAAAGCCAATGTTAGTTCAGAACAAATGCAGTGAAATCTTGATAGTTTGAAATGGGCATATCTCCTTGAGTTTGTGAAGTAGATGTGGAGGAATTTTTGAAAAGCATTTTCAAAGTAACAAAGTGGTTGATTTTGGCAGGACAGTATGTTGGAAATCAAAGATTCCAGCCAGGCAAATCAGAGGAACCTTTTTCTTGAAACCAATGGAATCCAAAACCTTCCTCTTTCTTGCACACCACATTCTTTACTCTCAACTGGGATTGGCTTGCTGCCTTGGCTGAGGAAATCCAGCCTAACTGGGGGCTGAAATTTCAGCATTTCCTCCTCCTCTTCACAGCTGCCACAGCTTCTACAGCAAGCGCTACTCCCGGGCGTTGTATCTGGGGGCCAAAGCCATCCAGCTGAACAGTAACAGCGTGCAGGCCTTGCTGCTGAAAGGGGCCGCTTTACGGAACATGGGCAGAGTGCAGGAGGCCATCATCCACTTCCGCGAAGCAATACGGCTCGCGCCATGCAGGCTGGACTGCTACGAAGGTGAGTGACCATGTCAGGGTACATTTTGTGGTCGCCTGAACATCCCCACAATGTATTGTGGTGTGAATTGAATCCTTTGATCTCCTTTGGGATATCTCTCATCTTCTGGCCAGGATAAGAAAGATCGATGGACATCTCTGAAGTTTTAAGCTTTTGCTTCCTTGTGCTGAACTTGTTGGTTGTTGCTTTGTTTCTGAGCTGATGAATTCTCCTTTCCTCCTTGCTGATGCTTCATCAACTTCTTTGCTCTTCAGGTTTGATTGAATGCTATTTGGCCTCCAATGGCCTCCGCGAGGCCACTGTTATGGCCAATAATGTATACAAGACTCTGGGAGCCAATGCTCAGACGCTGACACTCTTGGCCACGGTTTGCCTGGAGGATCCTGTGGCCCAAGAGAAAGCCAAGACCTTGCTGGACAAGGCCCTGATGCAACGCCCTGATTACATCAAAGCCGTGGTCAAAAAGGCCGAGCTGCTCAGTAAGTCACCTTCCCCCTTTCTGATGCTAACTGGTGAAATCCAGGCCATTTAGATAAGCTCTAAAAGGAGCTGCCTATTCTTGAAAAATGAAGGGAGCAGACTGCAGAAGCTGCAATTTACATTGGGGCGTTCATTTTCCCTTGTTAACAACAGGCCGAGAACAGAAGTATGATGATGGGATTGCTCTGCTCCGCAATGCCTTGGCCAACCAGAGTGACTGCATCCTGCATCGGATGTTGGGGGACTTTCTTGTGGCGGTCAATGAATATCAGGAAGCCATGGACCAGTACAGTATTGCTTTAAGGTAACCCATCCAAGCCCCGGTTGCTTCTGCCATTTTCCCCTCCTTCTCCACTCTCTGTGTCATATTTTCTCACAGCCACAATTCAGAACAGCCTCAGACTCTTAAAAATATATTTTTGGTGACTTGGTAGTTCTCAATTAAAATACAGGTAGTCCTCGACTTACAACCAAAATTGAGAGAAGCTCATGCTTTGAAGCCTGCCTGTCAGATATTTCCTTATGGGTTCAGTTCAGCCCTTTTTTGATCTCCTGAAAAAGAATCCAGATCCTCCTCTCAGACAGATTTTTTTCAGTTGGATCAACAGTAATTGCATCTATTTTGTCTTCAACTTGATTCAAACTCTTCCATCTTTCATTTCTAATGAGTTCCTCTGTGGTAGAAATTGAAATCATCCAAGGTTTCTTTTTTAGAGGCATTTGAACCTCTAAGGAAATCCTGTTCTTCTTTCACCCCTCCTAATCCATCGAGGCTGTTTTGCGGCAACAGGCCAGGATACAAGCGGTGGTCCTCAAGGTTGTGTCTTTCTGTCTCCTCACCCCTAGCTTGGATCCCAATGACCAGAAGTCACTGGAAGGCATGCAGAAAATGGAAAAAGAAGAAAGCCCCACTGATGCGACCCAGGAAGAGGACGTGGATGACATGGAAGGAAGCGGAGAGGAAGGGGACCTTGAAGGCAGTGACAGCGAAGCAGCCCTGTGGGTCGATCAGGAGCAGTGGTTTCGTGGGCAGTGAGGTAGCCGTGGAAGGAAGATGCAGCAGTTAGGGTACAAGGGACAGTTGATGTCCTGATCTTCCGTGGCCTGCAGAGGAACGTGGATTGAGGGGCAGGCTGAGGCACAGAAACATTGAGAAAAAGGAATATTCTGTTTCTCCATGGTGCTTGTAATGCTATTTATCGACTGTGAAGGCTGAATGACTTGGTTTTGGGGGTGGGAGCAGAAAGACTCTGGTGTCCAGATACAATTTTGAGTCCTTTCTAAAATTAGACCCTTCAAAGAAATCTAAAGCCTTTTCTGAACCTGCCCAGCCGGCACTGCAAATTGTTGCAAACTAATTACGCTTTATCCCCAGCAGCGTTAAAAGGTGTTTTTCTTTCCTTTTATGAAAGAGGCTTTCATATGGAGTCTTTAGAGGCCCAAATGCCTCCAGAAACTGGCAGGAGTCTTGTGTCCGGGGACAAAGTATTTTCCAGCCTTTCTCCTCCAGCTTCTGGGTTTTGAGTGTGAAGTGTTTGAAATGGGAGTATGCCACTTCAGGATACCAACTGACAAACAACTCTCATATATGGAGAAATCAGACCTTTCAGTAAAACTTAATGGATGGATGACTTTCCTTTTACACCCTGCTGTGGGTATTAAGTGAGATGAACCAAGGAAAGAACAGCTAAGAAAAGGCATAATCCCAATTAGTGTTGATTAAGCTTTCATCCCTTCCCTACATTGATTATTATTTAAAATGTTTGCTTTGATTTTCTGCTTCAGACTCTGATTTGACTCTCAGTAAATGACTCATTTTGGCAACAAGTTATGCTAGGCCTATCCGTGCAGTTGCTCGCATGTGAATCGTGTTCAGTGTTTTCATGAAAGGATAAGTAGCCGGGTGAGGGCTAATATTCCTGGTTACCAGCACATGGCTTATTTCTAATATTTTTAGACAAGCCACCTCCAGTCTTGCAAATGGTGGGTTTAATCCCCAGCACTTAAAACTGGGGGTGTTGGACATTTCACTGTGGTGACAGATGGTTTACACCATTAAATCCATGTTTAAAATTGCTGGCATATTAGAGAACATATTTCTGTTCTCCAGCATAGAAATGGATATTGATGGGTTTGAAAAATGACAGCCCTTTATCTCGAAAGAAGTGGATTTTTTTTAAATACAAGGTTTCTTTCTGCAATTGTTGTTATACTTCCGGCTGTGGCTCAGTCGCCCACACCAGCCCTGGCTAGCAATTGCTGTTCCAAAAAGCAAAGTACCGTGCAGCAACCACTGAAGAATTCCCTTATTAAGTGTGCGAAGCACCCCAGTTCCTCTGAGCAACTGAAGTCTGCTCGTGGTTGGTTTGGTCGAGGTAGCTCTTCCAAGGGGCACCCCTGGCTGGTTATGGGCAGTTCTGAAATCCCACTTTTGGGGGACATTTGGGCTTCCTCCTGCAGCTGAGCCTTCACCCCGCATTTCCAGCACAAGTGAGCCCCACAAATGGGGGCAGCTCCAGCCAACCTTCTCTGCTGGGGGAAGACCCCCCAACAGCCGAGAAGGCCAGGGGTGGGCGCTGGGGAGCCCCTGGCACTTCGGCCCGGCCCTCCTCGTTTGCCCCCCTCCTGACCTACCACCGCGCTGGGGGCTCTTCCACTCTCCTATGGTTTCTCTGACCATAGGGTTTGCTTACGGCAGGAACCAGAGTCTGGCTTCTCTAGGGAGCAGACTCTATGGTTTCTGGGGCTCAGTGGGTTGGTTTACCCAATGTTTTAAGTCAGGGGTGTCGAACTCTGACGACTTTTAAGACCCGTAGACTTCAACTCCCAGAATTCCTCAGCCAGTTATGCTGGGGAATTCTGGGAGGTGAAGTCCACGCATCTTAAAGTTGCCAGGGTTGGACCCGCTTGCTTTAAGCCAATCTTTCTCAACCTGGACAATTTTTAGGATGTTTGAACTTCAACTCCCATAATTCCCCAGGGCCTGGCTTCTCTTAGGAATTTGAAGTTTAACCAGCAAAAAATAAATAGGAAAATTGGAATTGGAAAGGAAATGGCCACCAAACCTAGATTAGGCAACATCTGGAGTGCCATTTGGTAAGGGTGGGCTTCCGATTTCGCTCTCGTGCTTCCTCTTTAACCCCACAAAGAATTAGTTTCAAGCTCAATCAACTTGAACTAGGTGGCGCCAAATTAGTGCAGCATAAAACGTCCTTCGGTAACGCAGGTCATGTGGAACCGCAGCTTGCAATGACTTTTCCTGTTCCAAAATATCCCTCACAGTTGAAAAGAAGTATATTTCCAAGCAAGGATAAACAAGGATCAGCTGATTAAATGTTTGATATTGTTGGCCTCAGCTCAACTGGAGTAACAGCACCAGAGTGGCATAAAATATCTCTAAATCTTTCCAGCTGTTGACCTGGAAACTGAAGCTCAATCTTTTTAAAGGAATAGCTTAAAATAATCACATTATTCCCAGCCTGCAGGCCTCGATACCTTCTGCCAAGGATTACCAGGAAAAATCCCAATATACTTCTCTTTCCCTTAGATTCTTCCCCTAAATGCAGATGCCATGCAAAAAAACTCGCCTTGATCTTCTAATCCACTTATTGCCTTAACTGAAAGCGATAAAATGTAAACTTGGATCACAAGAGATTAGAAGACACTCTCGACAAAAAAAACCAACAGCATCTGCATTTGCCAACGAGTTCTAGGGCTTGTTTGCCGTTACCACCTTTTCTTTTCTACCAGGACAGCTGTTGCATCGCTAATTTGGTTTCTAAATGCCCTTCAAGGCAGAAGCCGTTTTGTGGCGGCCGATCCCGGGATGAAAAAAAGGCTCGGTTCTTTGAATTCCAGCCTTCAGCACCTTTTTCAAAACTAAATTGCAATGGCTGCAATTGGCTGGCTGGTGAAAGAGGAGTCCATCCTTTGAGATCGGAAGGCAATCAAGCGAGCCAAAAAAGCTGCTTGCAGGAATGATATTAAATCCCCCAAGAGCCCTAATTACTGGAAAGGTAACCATGCAGAATTCTCTGAATTTGATGCTCTTTCGCTGGCCTACAAAGGAACAGGAGCCAACGCCAGAACTTGGAAACACGTCGGAGGCAAAGGTGTTATTGTAGAATAAGTTTTTATTTGATCCGAAATCAGGATGGTAGTGTGATGCTCCATCAGACGTTATTTACAGCTTCTAAAAAAAAAAAGTCACACATGCTATCTTAGAAATGGATCCAAAGTGTTTCCAATGCGCGGAGCCACACAAGGCCTCGGCTTTGCCTCGGTTGTGGAATTCTGCGGAGGTAGGATCCAGCTGGTGTCTCCCGAGGGCCACCTCTCGTGTTTGAAGTCCATCCAAGAAAAATCAAGGAAGGAAAAGGGGGATCCCCTGCTTGCTGGCGCCGGGAAGCCTCGAGGTTCACACTTGTTCGGATAAAACGTACCACGACTCGTGTATTGCACTGAATGTGTGCCTACTTTAGGTTTAAATAAGTTACGTTACTACAGTGCAAAAGAAGTCTATTTCCACACTCCAAGATATTTCGTTTTAAAAAAAGCTGAAGTCACGGAATTGAAGGTTTAACAGTTTTCGTAAAACATGTCAGAAACAGTACCATTCATCAACGATCTGTATAAATAGAATTTGCATATTGTACAGAGCTGTTTAAACTGTTAACTTTTAAGATACAAGAGATTATCGGCTACGTACAACCGAAAAGCATGCATGACAGTCTAATACTGTACATTGTATAAAGGATAGCATTTTACACAATGAAATATGGAAAAGGAAAAAAACTTTTTGGCCAGTCACCACGCGTTATTTCTTGCTCAGCAGTTTTAGGGAGACTTGTCTTCATGCATTCCCAAAACATCTTTGCAGAGGTCTGTTTTATCAGTTAAAAACTATATTGCACATTTTGGTAGATCTGTATATAAACTTTAGTTGTAAGAGCACCACACACTTCCTTCACGGAACACAAGTTTGCAGTTCAATTTTTTTTTCCTCCTTCGCTTAGGGGAAGGCTTTTTTTCCCATTTACAAGACTCATGCAGATGTTTTCAGCAGATGCGTTGCTAAAGACACATGCAAGAAAATTAACCTTACAATTCTGCAAAAATTGGACTAAATGATTACTCCAATATCACTGCAAAGGAAAAAGAGAAAGAGAAAGAAAGAGAGGAAAACATTAGTGACAAAAGGCAGATAAAGAAGCATAATAAAAGCAAAGTTTGCTTCTTTTTTTTAGACTTAGTAGTGATAGATAATTGGTAACAACTTCCCATGTTCCAACAGGAGAATACAAGTTAGTGGAAAAAGGATTAAAAGCTAAGAAGAGGCCATTTGGAATTAGCAGCTCTTCATCCACCCCAAAGCTGCAAGCTGGTTACTGGATCAGATGCAAACACAGGCAATTGCTGAATTAAGGCACTTTTCAAGATTATGCTTTCCCTCTAGACCCAGGGTTGTAATCCCCCCTTTGGGAAGGAACTGAACCCCAAAAGCAGGAACCAACTGAATTTAATCCATGCATCCGTCTTTACCACTTACAGCTTGGATTAAGGATGTTGACAGACAGCACAGGCAACTTTAAAACCGCATTGCTACCACTGCCTAGTTTTATTTTCTTCTAGCAAGCTTCAGAACATCTACATCCACCCTCTGCGTATTAAGTACTCCTATTTCTAATAATTGTCCTACATCCATGACCAACAACCTGTAAATGCAAGCTTGTCTTAAACTTTTGACTTTAGTTCCTAATACACAAATCCTATATCCATTTAGCCCTTTTCATATTGAAACTTCCACCAATTGCGCTACACAGAATGCCTTGATTGCTTAAACTTTCTCCTTGTTTTAAAAAGTCTATTAATTTAAAATGAAAAGCATCTTGTAAGGAATTGGGAGGTTAGGAATTTGCCTAGTATGCAAAGTGTGTGCCAAAATTACCCAGCTTTTTTTCTGGCTGATGTGAACATTTGCTTCTAAGCAATGAGCAGAGATTAGGGAACTGATGGTTGGTTAAGCAGTGCAAGATGTAAAACAAGACAGGTGTGAGGACACAAGACAGTTTGCATTATTTTACATGCTTCATCTTGCCTGAAAGCCTCCCTGCCTTCTTTTATTCAGCTAAGTATTTTCTTGTGATAAATGATTGGGGAAGGAGATTGGAAGTTATTTTATGATCCTGGAGCAAGGTCCCCATTACCCTTTCCTCAACATTAGATGTTCTCTGAAGAAAGTTTGAAACTAAACAGCTGTAGGTTTGCACACAATGGCACTTTAGAAAGAACAAGCCACATTCTGATTTAAGATGACAGCTGCAGTGTTAAATAAAAATGGGAGAAAATAAATACCAAGGAAGCTCAGCTGTTTTTAAAAACATATCATCCTGCTGTTTTCGAATCAAGAGTTGTGGCCCAAGGCATGCAGGGAGAGTAATTATGCTGGGTTGGGTGGTATAAAACATTTGCAAAATAAATGTCCAGGCAGATTTGGAGTCTGTTTTGGTATCTTTGAACTCCAAGACTTTTTTAAAAATGGTTTTCTCTAGATGGTTTGAACTACAGCTCTCAGAATCCCCCTGCCATTTAGGTCTTGCTCCCTGGGGCTTCTGGGCAACACCCAGGCAAATGCGACACTTCTAGAGTGAGCCAGGTCCTCTTGGCCAGCTGTTGTCCAGAAATGGACACAACCGAGGATATTCCCTCGCCTTACCCTCTTAAGAACTCCTTGCAAAACCTTTGCAGTCTTTCCCTTTAAAAACACCAAACCATTTTTTAGAAAGGCTTTGGATAAATTGTCATGCAAGCCTAAACTGGGAATCAAGAACGACTGTTCCCATCACTAACATTCTCGTGTGTGCAAATGGAAAAGTAGCATGGACTTGCATGCTTTTTTAAGTGACCTGCAGATCCCAAGCAGGATTATGCAAAGAAAAGGCACTTTGGGTGTGCTCGGAGAGTTCTAGGAAGCGGCTTGTCCTAGGCTGAACTTCAAGAAGCCCTGGGCTTCCTCCAGCAGGACCCCTTGTCCTAGAGAGCCAGACGATGTCCTCCAAGTCCCGCTGGATGAGCAGCAAAGAGATCAACTGGTACATCGTACTTACAGCAAGTTAATCCTCCAGGCGTCCCTATGCCAAGTCCATTCCAGACTCTCTAACTGCCTTCTAAATCAAGCCCATCCTGAGAGTGCAGCCAAACCTGCCTTCGGATAACACAAGGGTCCCATCTCTCCATGCAAAGCCAGGTACAGGCTTTCCAGCATCACCTTTACTGTATTTGGGGGCACCTTTCCATCAGACCAGTATTGTCTCCTTTTGGGACCCAAATGTTTTAAGAAGCTGAGAAGGGAACATCATCACCTCCTGGCTCTGAATGGGCTGGAGGTGCCCAGGAGTTTTAGAAGAAAGGCAACTGATATGCTCAGGACCAAGCAGAAATTTAAATCAGCAGAAAGGTGAGGAATATGCAGGCTCTTGTGCAACTGTAAGGCAGAAAACGTAGGCTAGGGAAATAGAGTTTGTGGAGGGGAACAGGAGCGTTTATTTAATGTTTTAGAAGGGCATACAGCATTTGCTCTCTTTCGTTTTTTGGCTCCTTTTAAGTACACAGCACACCAACCTCTGAAATGGTGGAATGGAAGAGAATACTCACTTCAGTCGATGAAATGTTGGAAGGCATTGGAGAGAAACACCACACAGTTAGACTGTTAATGAACTTACATATCAATACAGGACAGTTTGGAGAGGCAATAAACAGACATCATGCAGAGACATTTATCACAATAGAATGATGGTGGTTAGTGCCATGGTAAAAATCGAGTTCTATACAATATGTTCATTTAGTTACGTGTATTTACAGATTTTTACAACACACA
>JANHZU010002815.1:138733-156790 GCA_032468055.1 Acrochordus granulatus | reverse complement strand
ACACACACACACGGAAAAACCAAAGTTGTTGCTTATTTGCTTCAGGATAAGACATGATTAGCAGATGGTACCTTGGAAGGTAGCATGAAGAATTACAGGCCTAACTGAAAAAATATATCCCCAGAGAGAAATCCAGCTCTTAAAAAAATCTAAGCAATTTCTTTCCGGGTTTATAACTGCCCCTATTAAACAGTAATGAAACGGGAGGGAAAAAAAGTCTGACCCAAGAATTAAAATGGAATTTTAAGAGCCTCTTCAGGTAGAAATGAAATGCAAACCAGAATTGTCTTGATTTTTTAAAAAAAATTTATTCTTTTTTTTTCTTTTGCTGTTTGCTTTAAATCCATCCAGATAGCTTTCTCCCTCCTTCTGCTCCTTTCCCACCCTCCCCAAAGTGGGCAATGCTGGTGAAGCAATGTTGTTACAGTAAAAATACATACGATATTTAAATAAATAATTTTGTTTCTGCTTTTGATTTTTTTTAAAAAAAAACCTACATGTGTTGGGGATAGAAACAATAACAACAACAACAACAACAACACACCACCACCTAATTTTAGCAGGATGCCTCTCAAATGGCATTTTCTGCACCAGCAAGATCAGGCCTACCTCTTAAGGACAAGAGTGTAAACAAGATCTGTCTGGAATCTAAAGATAACCATATGGAAAATGCAAAATAAAACAAAACAAAACAAGGAAGAGGGGGAAAACAATTGAGGTAGCAGTATAATCTGCCCAGTGCAGAAAACACCCAACTGAATGACAAATTAGGATTAGATGATCAATCATGCAGCAAATACGAATAACTGCATGCTTCTAGTTTAAGGGGAAAACCCCCCACAACATTCATTCCCTAAAATCTGCTACCAATCACTGTTTTCTCAAAATATTATCCCTGCAATCCCCCCAGCACTGTTGATGTTTTTACAAGGATGAGTTAACTATGAAACAGAACACTGTACATGCGTCTCCTCTACAAAAAATATTTGCATAAAATAGTGTTTAATTTCTCTGTACATGTCGATGGACACCCTAGTTTGGTACAAAAGAGGGAGGGAAAGAGGACCCCTTGCAGGGAGGCAGGGGAAAGAAAAAGGAAAAAGAGGAAAAACCCAGAGTCTAGAATATGTAACCTCAGTCACCGGCAAGTATGTTCATGTGAAAATTCAGCAGAATAAGACAATTGCTTTGAACAATTAAAAAAATTGATTTTAAGTTAACATCTGACTGCCAAGCTATTACTGTCACACTTCAGGTCAAGAAAAAAACATGTCACTAAAGTTAGTGTCTGTGCTATAAAGCCAAATCACCAACGGCAACGACAGCAGCACGAACGGCCAGGAGATCCCTTCTGTACATGCAGACAAAGGACGTAGTTTGGTGGCAGGCGGCACACTATCTTTACCAGGCTCGAGGTAAGTACGCGCCACAAACTTAAGAGTCTCGTCCAGCAGGATCACGGGCAGGGAGATTTTCAGCACCATCAGCCACTGGGTCACATTCAGAGGGGTGATCTGGAAAATCAGCTGGGAAAGAGAAGTCAAAGATCAGGTGGAAGCTCGTGCAACGGGCCAGATCGCTGTGGCCAATGTCTCTCAAGCTCAGCAACTGTAAGATGGGTGGACTTCAACTCCCAGAATTCACTAGGTCATTTCTCAATTTTGGCCTCTTAAGATCTGTGGACTTTAATTCCCAGAATTCACTAGGCCAAATCATTAGGTCAGTTTTTCAACAGTGGAAATTTTAAAATGAGTCGTCTTCAACTTGTCCACCCTTTTTAAAGTTGCTGACTTGAACTTCAATTTGAATTTCACCTATCTTAAAGTTGCTGAGGTTGAGCTAAACATTTGGGGAGAGACTGGTGGATCAGATGAAGACAGAATGGGGTTGTGCTTTTCCTTGGCCCCTGAATGGACACAGGGCTTAGGTTTTTGGAGCAGTAAACTACAGCTAGCTTGTTGGGTGCCACCCGACCAGGCGATGTGCTTTTAAGCACACACAGTTTCTGCCCAGCTAGTCATGGAAAGAGAGAGGATTGCCAACCTGACTGTGGTTTAGCAAGCTGGACTTCTAGTGCTCACCCTCCTGCCCCTGAGCATGAGTTGCAGGAACTTACTGGCAATGGTTCTACATAAAGGATGAGGAAGTGAAGAGACATGGACAAGCAAATGGATCCCACAAGCCAGATGTTCTCCCATGGGGGCATCCTTAGCAAGGACTGGTTCTCCGAGAGGCTGAGGGAGAAAAAGAGAAGAGGTTGGCTTCAGATTCATGATGGCCTTTGAGGCTGGAATTATAGGGATTTCAGCTCAACATTTCTGGAGGTCACAAACTTGGGGAAGGCTGCTCTAAGGGAAATCATACTTTTGGTTACTCTTCAAGGAGTTTCTTACTACTTTCTCTAATCCTCGCCCCCACCCCGCTTCACTTTCCTCTAACAATGTCAAGATGAATCAGTTTCTGATGTTCTGATGTCATAGGGGAGATGGATGACACCTTTTCCACCAATCAAGTTGATCCCCCAGAATTTACTTAAAATCTACTGCAAAAAAAAAGAACTTTCTTAATTCTATAAACAATACATGACCTTAATATCAGTGAATAAATAAATTCTGACCCCAATGTGAGAGAGAGATGTAAGATTATTTTTAATTTTTCATTTCAAACATGCTAACCTGTTGAGGGCATTGCACATCTCTATCGTGACCAAGACAGAGAGTGCCATTGTCATAGGATAGGGAGACTCAAACACCACACAGTCAACCCCTTCAAACTCCGGATTGTCCTCTTTGCACTGCAGGAAATGACTCTGAAAAACAGCACAAGACAACATTAACCTTAGTAAATGCCCTGAACCAATTTGGTCTTTCTTGATCCCAAATTCATCAAAGCATTCTTAATAATATGGCACTACCAGAAAGCTGAGAAAACCAATGCTTTTTAAAAAAACATAATTCCTAATCAGATTATTATTGTGAAACACTTGGATGAGTAACAGGCTTTTCCACAATTTGCTGATGGTTTTTAATAAGATTTTTGAGTCTGTCTTCCAATAACATGCCATGTAGGCAGGCTGCATGCTGAAAGAACCTAAGCATTGCTCTGAACACAATTTCCAAGAACTGAAATATCAAGAAAGAAATACCAGCTGATAGTAGGTGACTCTTGGGCCTCCGTCAGCAGCTATGAACCACCAAGCCGCAGCTCCCACTGTTGCAGCTCCAACATAGCCTTGAGGAGAGAGAGAATTTAATTCTTGCACTGCTGAATAATAGGCACCGAACCACAGCTTCCTGGATCACCCTTCCTTCCCACATCTTATCTCCCACTCAAAACACATCCAGGAAAATGGCTGTGTTGAGGGAGAATGTTTGGTATGCAAAGCCTCAACCTGTGTAGACTTTGCTAAAACTGAGACTAAGGCTCTGTCTAGTTGGACAGCAAACTATTGGATACTTGTTGTGCTTACTCTTAGTTGACCCACCGGCATTACTAGCTAAGAATAAGATTTAAAGAGTACATTTAACACAGCAATTACAGGACAAGATCAGTTGGAGGTAATACTCTGCCAGAAGCGCTGAGTAGACTGAAACTCCTAAAAATGGCTAAGGGAAACAGGGAGAAGAAATAGACACAGCTCCTAAGAATTAATTATGGTACCCAGGGACTATCTTCTATTATTTCAATTTAAGATTACTGGTTTCTGCTTTATAACTGATTTCTCTGGCTCTTTGATTATGGTAGTGTTTCTCAACTTTGGTCACTTGAAAGTTGTGTGGACCTCATTTCCCAGAATTCCCCAGCCAGCCACACTGGATTGGGGAAAGAGAGCAACTCCACCCTCTTTAGTTCCATCAAACTGAAGCAAACACTCACATCCAATTGCCAAGTAACGGAAGAAGAGCCACCCAGAGATTAGAGGCTCTTTGGGATTACGAGGTGGTTTGTTCATTATATCCAGATCAGGGGGGTTGAAACCCAAAGCAGTAGCAGGAAGTCCATCAGTCACAAGGTTCACCCATAACAGCTGGACAGGGATTAAAGCTTCTGGGAAACCCAATGCAGCAGTCAGGAAAATGCTACCGAAGAAAAAGAAAAAAAGAACACATGATAAGCCTTGTTACTTCCAATGCATATCTTAAAACAATGAGGCTAAGGAATTAAACCACAAGGCTCAGCTGACTTTTCAAGATGTTGGATAACAAAGGTAGCCCTGAGTTAGCCAACAGGAAGGTATGCTTGAATTCTGCTGGAAAGGGTAAACTGTTCTCAACAGAGAGAGATCTGTAGGATATCTCTGGGTCCCATCCTGTTATGCCAGATGCTCAAACAGCTCTCCAGTTTAGGCTACACTGGAACCTAGTGATATATCTAGATTGGCCTGTTCTCAAGACCAGAGCTTCAGCCCTAGCTCCAAGTTACAAAAGCCTGGGATACCTACCAGACCACCTCTCCAACATTGGAGGAGATGAGGTAGCGAATGAACTGCTTCATGTTATTGTAGATGGCCCGGCCCTCTTCCACAGCGGCTACGATGGTAGAGAAATTGTCATCTGCGAGTACCATTTCTGAAGCTGTCTTTGCCACAGCTGTGCCGGATCCCATAGCAATTCCAATCTCTGCCTTTTTCAAAGCCGGGGCATCATTTACACCATCTCCTGTCTGGAAAAGTTTCAGGTTGGGTCAGGATACGCAGCCAAAGGCTTTAGCTTTGGGCCTCTGGGGTGGCTGAAGCATTTCTGGAATACTTCAAAAGTCTTAGAATAAATTAATAAATTCTTTTTTTATTCATTCCCTGAAAACTAAGCAAGTGGGGGGAAAGTTTGCTGGCATGTTTTCTCAGAACCCTTCCTTCCATCACACACTTATTTCTGCACAAAAATTTACTGCTTACTTGTTATCCCAATATGCATGCTTACCATAGCTGTGATGTCATCAAAAGACTGAAGAAACTCCACAATTTTAGACTTGTGGGATGGCTCCACACGGGCAAAACAGCGGGCATTCATGCAGGCATCTCTCTGGGCGGCTGGTGAAAGCTCGTCAAACTCCCGACCAGTGAAAGCTTTTCCGGTGACATCTTCATCTTCGCCAAAAATGCCAATGCGCCGACAGATGGCCACCGCTGTCCCCTTATTGTCACCAGTTATCATAATCACACGAATGCCTGCTTGCCGGCACAGCTTTATGGATGATGCCACCTCAATTCGGGGAGGATCTAGCATTCCCACACAGCCCACAAACGTCAAACTGGTCTGAAAGGAGAGCAACACCAGATCTGGTTAAGGGTTCTCGATCAGATGAAGCTGTCTGGATTTCAATAGCTGGAGACTCCAAGCAGGAGACTGTGCAATGCTGCACTTTGTAACTTTTCAACACTTAATCTGCCCTTCCTTCCTTCCCTCTTTCCTTCCCTCCTTCCTTCCTTCTCTATTACCTCTTTTCCTTCCCTCCTTCCTTTTCATGTTTTTTTGAGAAGTTGGTCATTCCCGTTTGACAAAAAGCAGAAATCCTCCAAACCAAAGATTAGAGGGAGATTTAATCTAGATCACATGGGTCTACCAAACAGCACATCTGGACAAGCTAGCGATGACACACAAAGCTTCCTACACAGGGGCTCTGCTATGTCACAAATTACCTCCCAAGGGATCTCAGCCCAGCCAAGCCAAAGCTAGGAGTGCCAACAGGCAGGTCAAATCCAATCTCTTTAGGCTCCAATAATGAAACCTGACATTCAAACCAACCTCATAGGTGATGAAGTTTGCAGAATCTTCCAGGTTCATATCTTCCTTTCTTGGTGGGTTATCATGGGTGGCCAGAGCCAGACAACGGAGTGTATCTTTCCCAGTGCCCCACTCACGGATGACGGACAAGATCCTCTGCTTAATCCCTGGGGTTAAGGGCACTTTCATGTTTCCTGCTCGGAAATGGGTACACCTGTCAATCACCCCCTCTGGAGCGCCCTGCAGGAAAGTGAAAGAGAAACCAATTCAGTTTATAAAATTCAAGGCATCTTTTACCTTTGCACCACAGAATTACCTGGAAAGCTACTTCACGAGATAAAAATGTCACTTAAACCCAGAGCAAATTCTAACATATGGATTTGATGACTGTTAAAATTTTAAAAAGGAAAGAGACTTTTTCTCTTTTTTGAGGAAAATGGGACACAGGGTTAAACTAATAGTTGATTGGAACTATCTTATATATCCTTGAAAGAAGTCAGAAGTCTTTCTTTGTATGTATGTTTTGCTTTCTTTTCCTTCCTTTATAACAAGTGTGTCTAATTTCGGCGGCTTTAAAATATGTGTGGACTTCAATTCCCAGAATTCCTCAGCCAGCGACCCCTGCTTTACATCTTTCTGCGGCTCTATTTTTCCTCTTTATAGTTTTTCTTGATTGTTAATTGATGTTAATTTTTATGTGCACATTTTGTAAAATGTAATAAATTTATTATAAAAAAATTCCAGAACTATGTTTTGGAGTAATCCCTCCTCCACTTGCTGACTGGTTCTGGTACTCTTTTAGTGACATCTCTTCCCCCCCAAGGTACTTGCCTTCACAAACATTTTGGTCATGGCTGTCCGGCTAGGCTTGTTTGGAGTGCAATACACAGACATCGATTTCCTATCCCTGGAGAATTCCAGAGTGAATTCTTTCCTCATCAGCTGTTTTATCACCTGGATGGAGGAGGCAGAACTGGGTTGCAACCAACATGCATGAAACCACCACCATCACACTAGAGGCCCGGTGTTTTAGAATTACTGACCGAATTGCAAGCGTTTGCCCGTTCAATCTTGGTCAATCCTTTCAGATCAGTGTCAAAGACATTCATCTTCTCAACGAGACAAGTCAGGGCAGTCTCTGTAGCTTCTCCAACTTTTTCATAAACTCCTTTTGCCTTTAATAAAAAGCTGTGATTAGTACAAAGTCGCAGAGTGATTCATAATTGCTTGGTAAACTCAGGATATCCTCGGAATGTCACTGAATAAAACATACTGATATAAAGGCCTGTCTGATGTAACTTCAGCCTATTAAATTGGGATAAGATCTCTGCTTGTAATGGTTTATTTGGCCATTTAAGATTTTATATTGTTTAACATCTTTGAATGGTTTACAAGCAGAGTAAGAATACCACTAATATCCATTAAAGAATAAAATACAATCAATATGAAACAAAGTGACTAGACCAGTAGCATTAAAAGTCTGAGTTACATTAATTCTGCTAGACATGTACGCAGGCTTGCTCACACTGTACATTTTATCAGAGAACAATGGGGTCCGAGATTTTATCAGATTTTCCATTACTCATTAGGTCTACTCCAAATTCCTGTCCTATACACTCCATCTTAGTCAGTGGGCTTATTTTTTCTCAATGGGCACTCTCAGGTTTCAAAACAGCATTCAAAACTTGCCTACAAGACCTCAAAAAGAGTTTTAACATTTCTCTTGAATGTTACTTACTTCATTGAAATCTAGGGAAGAATCATTGCAGAGGGCACAGATTGTAGCCAATTCAATAAGGCCATCGTACATACAGCATTTGACAGATTTATCATCTTTGTAACTGTTGGGGGATGGAGGGAAAAATCAGGAAAAATACAAGAGAAATTTCAGATGACTGTGAAGAATCCCAATTTATGAGCAAGCTAATCTGATCTAGGAGTATTTTGACTAATTGGAGTGCATTAAAAAATAAAATTTGGAGGGCAACAAACAGGTGAAAAGTGCTTTAGAGAGTTGGAAATCTTACAAAGGTGGATGAATGCCATCAAACACATCAACCAGGAAACAATGATAAATATAATGCTTTTTCAGTCTCAACTCACATTAACTATCTATATTGTTCTTGAAAATGATGAAAACCTGAAAAGCCACTACTTGGTGCAGTTTTCTTATACAGAAAAAGCATGCCATGCAGGGGACTGAGCTGTCAGAGAACCAGCAACGTGTTGAACAGATTCATAAAAGTAAGAATAAGATGGTAAAAATTAAGAGTTGAAGAAGAGAATGTGACATTCAGTTACAAAAATACTGTTCCAGGGCAAAAATCCATCTCTGAAAGACACTTTTGAATTCTATTTACAAAAAAATAAATGCACAGAGAATTATGCATATTCTCCTCACATGAGAGGCAGACAAAATATTAATAATATGTCTCAAATCACCTGCAGATTTGGTAGCTATTCCAAAAATTACCCTTAAATCTATAGATCAAGACCAATCCCCTTTTTCCTTTCAGGCCTTCTAGTTCTAGACTTAGTCACCCTGCATACAAGGAGGCCTGTATATGGATAAGTTGGCAAATAATAAATTAGAAAAGTTCTCACATATCACCGATGGGAGCATAGGTTGACCCAGACACAGTGAATTCATTCAGACAACAGCTATCCCCTTCTATTCGGTCCACAATAAACATCTGTAAGATAGACAAGGGCATGGTTACATTCAACTAGCTAAGACAATCTAGAACATTTTCATGTCAGAGATAGCTGGGCATGAAGATTCATGTCAGAGATAGCTGGGCATGAACAGCCTGTTTCTCTTAGGAACCAAGCATGTTTTACCTTAAAGAAAGATCAAGCTATACTTTTGAGAATATAGGTCACCCCATAAGCTTCTCAAGTTGTTCCTTGAAATTACACCTTGCGCTATTTCCTTCCCTCTATTCTTATCTGCCTAGAACAATACATGAAACCTTCTTCTCAGACAGACAGTTAAACCTTTTGTGCTCCAACCATTCAAAAGGAGGGGCCCACACAAATAATCAAAAGGATGCTTCATCTCAGTCCACAGAAGCTACCTAGAAGGGCCAACCTTTTCCAAGGATGAAAACATCCTGGATTAAAAAGCATCAAAATATCCATTTTTTTTTAAATCCTCAGGTCTAAGCAACCCAAAATGCAGAAAGGGAAGATAATGATGTTATGGTCTTCATTTATGTTTCTCCCCCCACCTCTCTCACCAAGCACCCCCTGATCTTGGATTCTGGCCACTTTGCCAGTTCTGACAGTCCAGTCCACTCCAGTTCTGTGTAAGTCACAAGAATTTAAATTACATCCATTTGGACTAGCTACAGTTTGGCAACAGAGCCTGATGGAGAAAAATCCTTTCCCAGCATCATTACATCTGCTGAAGGGTTATTTTCATATAATAAGCAAAATCCACACTCAGCCATTCCTCACCCACCCACCACAACCTCCAGGAAATGTTTTTCTGCACTGCCTTAATGGACTTGACACTACAAGATCAGATTTTGTTTTTAGTTAAAAGGCAAACCAACAATTCTCCCCTGCCAAATATGCTTTCTGGAAGAAGAAAGATTTGGAAGCTTCATTGCTCCATTCCACTGTTTGGCCTCTACCCCCACCCACAAAGACGGTTGATTATGCAAGAACCCTGCAAGGCATCTCTCCATGAATACAGATGAGCAGTGGCTTTGTGCGCTGCAAAGCATGCTTCAGCAGCCAAATGCAGGACAGGACAAGGGAGCACCACAAATAGGTAAGGAGCACATCAGAAAAGAGAAGAAAAATCCCTTTTAGCTGTGGAAAAGACCTAGAAAAATCTATTGACATCTTTGTTGACTCAGTCATCTCAATATCCTGATCTGAGGATAGCTGGAGGGGATCCTTTCTCTTTAGCCCTTCAAAAACAAGAATGTCTTGCAACTGACAAGTATAATTTTTTTCTCTCCAGACTGCTTTGAAAAAGGCCATTTAATCAATATTTCATGGCTGTTCTTATCCTCTTCCCTAGAGAATTGCCTGGGACAAGAAGAAACTTCTTACCATTAGATTTTTAAACTAAGACCTGATTTTCTTTTAGCCTTTTATCTTCCAAAAGTCAGGCTGGGTTAATGGGGGAAGGGAGCATATTAAAATAAGTTTAACATCTTAGGATGGCCAAAAAAAGTCAGGGATAAACACAGTCTCTGGCTTAAATCAAGGGTTGTATCTTGGCTTATTGGGTACTAAATGGCCTCAAAATTAAGGCAGCTTCTCTAAGGGAACTGCTTTTGCAATGAGAAGTTGATAAAAATTAGATCTTGGAAACCAGTTTTAACGGCAGGACAAAGACAATAGATTCCTCTTTGATTTCCATCATCTCCCTTCCTAACCAACAAAAATCAAAGGAACTTACCCTGCAAACTGACATCTGGTTGGTAGTTAAAGTGCCCGTCTTGTCAGAACAGATCACTGAAGTGCAACCCAGGGTTTCCACGGAGGGGAGGCTTCGGACAATGGCGTTCTTCTTGGCCATGCGGCGGGTGCCCAAGGCCAGGCAAGTGGTAATGACAGCAGGCAGACCCTCTGGAATGGCGGCCACTGCAAGGGCCACGGCAATTTTGAAGTAATAGATAGCACCCCGAATCCAGGAGCCTCCATGGACAGGGTCGTTGAAGTGGCCGATGTTGATGATCCACACGGCAATGCAGATCAACGAGATGACCTTTGAGAGCTGTTCCCCAAACTCATCCAGCTTCTGTTGCAGGGGGGTCCTTTCTTGCTCTGTGGCTACCATTTCATCACGGATTTTGCCAATTTCAGTGTTTACCCCAGTGGCCACCACAACCCCCATGGCTTTGCCCGCAGAAATGTTCGTACCCTAGATTGAAACAATTGAACAGGAAATAAATTGATCCAGGGATTGAAAACACTTTTTAAAAATCCCAAAAGCTGTTTTTTCATATATTATTTCCTACTAAGAGTCAATTTAGACTTACTGCAAGAATCTCATTTTAGCTTATCTGATTCAGCACTTTTTGAGTAGATTGCACTATAGTCACCAACATTTTGCATATTATTTTGGTCTGCAAGCTGTGTACAGACTTCAACAGACATAACTTATATGATATGTATATTTTATTCCTGTTAACAACCAACATATTTTTTTTCAGATTTCCTACTAGATCAGTCATCTTCCAGGAAAAATTTCATAGGGAGCGAGCATATTTCTGATATTGCATATAATTCCCTCCCCAACATTGTTATCTTCATCAGTACCTTACTGCTCCAGTTTAAAGATAGGAACTTTTAGGCATCTATAGTTTCTCTCTTTCCAAACAAAACCTCATTAGAAGTATACCCTTTTTAATTCATTAATTCATTCCTCTTCTACATTATCAAAAACCGTATCACTCAAAAAAGATCCATGCTGAGACTCTGTGGAAATAAATTATGAGCACTACCAGCAGCATCAATAAGGCGTGCAAAGGAAATCAACATACAAGCAACGTTATCAGGAGCTGAACAAAAAAGAGATCAGAGACAGGTTTTAGCAGCTTCTGAAAAAAATGAGCTTTCCTGATGAGTTCTTGCTTTTCAATTCCACGAGGTCATCTTGTAATACAGAACTTGAGTCCCACAGGACTTGAGTGTAAAAGTGACAGCACTATTTATTTTAAAAAAATATCAATAGTATTTCACAATGGTCTTTCCATTCAAACTAACTTAACCAGTTTCCATAAACAAGCACAAACCAGCCAATATTTGGCAAGGCTTTGCCGGCGTACATATTGTAACAACTTCTGAGGGCTCATTCCAAATTTTGAAGGAACAGCATCTTAAGCTCACCCAAGGGCTGAAGAAGACATAAATTTAATTGGGGTGACTGCCTCAGAATAGTGGCAAGAAAAAGGGGGTAGTTCTCAGCTGTTTTGCCAGACACAAAAACTACCAGTTAATGCCAAGATAATAAATCACCTAAATAGCTAAGACCCCAATTATGAAACTAGGAGTAGCAATTGGTGATGATGTGAAAGTTTCCACTTCAACACCAGAAGCTTCTTGTTCTCTGCCCAAACAGAGCCCTTTAATACATTCCACTCTCTACAAAAGGAACCCATAGCTAGGAAGAGAAGCATTGTCCTGTTGGATAATTCCAAGAGATTCCCTTTTCATTTTACTGTTGAGAATCTAAATGTGGGAGTTCAGCTGAGAACAACTTGGATGATTCTATGCTTATATGCACCTTGAGTTTTGAAGCTCAGCTCAAGATAACAATTTAAATCAGTATTTTTTAAACTTAGTGGCTGAGGAATTCTTGGAGTTGAAGCCCACATATCTTAAAGTTGCCAAATTTAAAAAATGCTAATAGAAATTATCAAGATGTTTTCAATGTTTTCAGGGTACTCTAAACAGAGTAAGAGGAAGCTCATTTTGTTTTTCTAAATGAAACACAAAGTAAGCATCAAATGCTTTTAAAGATTAAGCACACAGGTCAGGATATACTCACAGAAAAGAGCATATTCTTCTTGTCTTGATTTACTGCACGAGGATCAGGTACAGGGTCCGTGTGTTTAATTACTGAGACAGATTCACCTATAAACAGGTCAAATGCTTTACCACTGAAGTGCAAATTCTCTATGCGCTTTGGACATACTGCCTGGAAGTCTCTAGCAAAGCAAAGCAAAGCAAACCAAACCAACCTGGAAGCAAAATAACCCCCATTCTAGTATATTTGTTATACTTTTTTTTATAAACCATTTTGGAAATTAAATTATGGAAATAAGCCAGATACAAATAGATCATTCCAAGACTAAAGCTGACACAACATGTTTGTCCCAACTTTTAAATAAATCAGATGAGGCACTTTCCTGTTCTGAATCAACTTAAAATGTTTTCCACTGGGGCAGGATGGGGGACACACACACACACAATGCAATATAGATAATCACCTTCATCACAACCATTGCAATGGGATTTTGCCACCCAGGACAGATGCTTCCAACCCAATCATTGCTTTTCTCTTAAGAACCACCTACCTGTGAGAATCGACTGGTCAACTCGCAGAGTTGTAGATTTTATGGAAGTAATTCTGATGTCAGCAGGAACTTTGTCACCAACTGTGGATTGAAAAAAGCACATGCATTTCAGTGGCCTGTAGGAAGTCCAAATATTTTTTCAGATGTGCAGTGAACATCAGAGTAAGCATACTGATATTGTATATTTATTCAAAAGGATTTCTCTCTAGCTGGACTATTTTTCAGAATACCATTCCATGCCTTTTTTTTCTATTAAACCCACGTCAGGAAATCTCATTATGTGAAAGTTTCTTCCCTAATAGTTATCTTATGTCTCATACTTCCACCTTTAACTCCTGGAGAAATTTCATTCTGCTAACACAGCTGACTATATATTCACACAACGGCTATACATTCACACTAGTATGAGTAGGAAGGTGCTAATAGGTTTATTAGATTCCTGTTGGCATTTGAGTGAGTCTAGAGGGAACTGCTTCCTGATCTACATCAAACTTGGCTCAATTCTGGTATGGATCTACTTAGTAACATGCAGCCAAATGGAGAGAATGCTTAGAACACAGTTGTATTCTGTCATATTTAGTGAAAAAAAATTAAAGAAACATTTGTGAAAAATTCTCTTCTCTGAGCTAAAGAAGGTACCACCTTGTAAATGACTTATCCTGCCACAAAGAGCAGCCCTTGTCACACCAGGTCCTCTAGGTTTTCTGAAGGGAACGCTTAGCTGTTAATTCCAACAGGAACCGCTTATGCAACCAGCAGCAATCAGAAGCACAGAGGGAGAATGAGACTGTAGTCATCATAGATCTACAACATCACTTTGAAAATGGGATCCTTTACCCTACAATTAAGATGACCCTACTTGGGGCTTAGGCTGGCCTTTGAGAAAGGCAATTTCTATGCAGTCTCTCAGGTTAAATTACATACTAGCCTGTACAGTCTTCAATAGGAAGCAAAGCTGTGACCATTCTTAAAAATTCTCCAAGACATCTCTTTTATTGATGTCCTCTATTTATATAAGGCTGCCCAGTAACAGTGCCCCCTTTCTATTCCATTATGGCAAAGAAAAACCCATTCTAAGCTCTCTCTGCCTTTCAACACTGAAGAGAAAATAGTACAAGACAAACAATGATCAAAGCCAAAAATGGGCAAACTATTTGAATGTGCTCCCCTAGTGTCGTGAGGAAGTTCATGCGGAGATGATGCATCTAGCAGCTGCTTTGCAATGATCACAATTCCACCAGAGCAAGCAGAGACTTGGCACCATGTGAGAAAAAGCCCATTAGTCCATCAGGAAGCATAGGGCTGCTGAGTGTTGACAGCTGAACATCTCAAATGTGCTGAATACAACTGATCAAAAGACTAGGACCCTTTGAGAGGAATAAATACAGATGAGGTTTGCTGCTCCTGGCTGTTAAAAGTAATGACACAACTTAGGCTGCCTCGGGCTTGACGCTCACAAAAGAAGCAGCACAACTATTTGTGGTTCAGTGTGGCAGTTAGAAGATCCTCACTGACAAGCTCTGGAGGACTGTCAGCATCCTGAAATGAGGCAATCCAAAGAATAAACAGCACTCTGCCTGATAACTTTTCACAATACTATCGCTTCCTACTTTTGAATATAGCAACATGTACGGCAGGTGAGCTAATTGTTGTTCTCAACCATCCAAAGCAAAGAGGTTAATTTGGGCAGTGTGGTGCAAACAATGACACCACAATCATTCTAACATCAAAATAGGTGAAAGCTTTTGGCCTTCTTATAATCTTTGGGGGGGAGAGAACAATAACATTGGTGCTTTTCTTTTCTTCACGTTACAGATATATCTTTAATTTCCAAGAATCTAACTCTAATCCACATCAGAAGGTACAATTACTAATCTACATCTTTTTGAGAAATGGTGGAAGGGGGAGAGAGGGAATCAAGACAAAATGCAGTCTGAATACCTCACATACTGAGTTTAATACCCAGACTTAATACCCAGATATTCCCATATTGTGAGCCTCCTATTGTACAGATAATTCATCCAGCTGTTCTAAATGATTCAGTTCAGGTTTTCTTGCTCAGATTTGAACTTGACTGCTGGCTATCAGTAACATTTAGTATCAGTACCATTTAGCTAAATTTGTGAAGCAAACTCATATATTTGTAACTATCACCTATCTGGCTATGAATTGAACCTCAAGTAGCAATTCTTGAGTTCCTCCTGCTGCAGCAATGCAACAATACTGACTAGGCTCATAAATCATGATAAAAATCATTTCTTTCATTTAGACTACTGTGTGAACCAGCCACAAGGATGGGTAAATTGTGGTTTAGCATAGTGGCTTATTCAATGAATCACAGTTAAAGCAAATGGTTTCCTGCAATGTATTAATCACACTCAAATTCTGCTGCCCGCCTACAATAAAATTCAATATCTTGTTTATAATCTCTGCTATTCAATCTCTTTCCCTTCCCAGGATCCCCCAACCTCTGCCATGTATATAATCATCAAACAGATTTCTGTCTGGAAAAGCTGAAAAAAAATGAACAATGCTGGAAAAAAATAAAATTATCTAAGCCTGTAAATACCATACTCTCCTTTCATACACTTTAAAGATTTCCACACAAAATTTGGCCAGATGCCATCAGATTCCTGCCAGGCTTACTTTTGGACTGTGACATCAGAGATGTTCATCATCAAATTCACCCAGCACTGCATTAGCAAAGGGGCCTGTAACTACCTCCTGTGCATCAGCCAAGTGGCTTCCTAAGTTCCCTTCCCCGATAAACATGGTTACTCTGAATCTCTTAATAAAGGTAATTGTCAATATCCCAATGTTAAGAACTGCAAACTTGATTAGGTGAAAATAATGTAGCGGCTTTAATTATAACAATAAATATGCACAGAAGAGGGAGGGAGAGAGGGAGGGAGGAAGGAAGGACAATTGCCAAGACAGCAACAGCAACACAAGAGAGTTGGCAGCAAAACCACACTCTCCCCCTTACAGAAGGAAAACCTCTGGACTAGGCAAGAGGGCTCTTAGCAAAACAATAATCTCCAATAAGATTTAGACAATTGCTAGCTCTTTTAGCAAAGTTCTCCCTGCCTCAATTCAAAAAGACTCTGTGCTCTGATCAAGAACATTTGACAAAGCAGAATGGAATATTGGTGGCAAATTATCTTGATGTTCAAGAATTCTGTCCAGTACCTTTTGTTCCAATATTAAATCCCCCTTGAGTTTTGTTAAGGGTATAAGAAAGCAAGCATTCTGTGAATTCAAGGCACGAGGGAAACAGGCCTTGCATTCTCCAAGCTTCAGTAACTCATAGGGGAAAAACGACCCACACAGCAAGAGGTCCACACAGCAAGAGGTCAAATTCAAGAAACCTTTTATAAATAATTCTGAAATAAGTGCACTGTCCTAGTTTGAACTCCAGGGCGTTTATTCAGGATTATAGCATGAGGCTATGATTTATTTTGCTGTAGAACTACTTCAGTAAGTCTACTGTCTCCATCAAAGCTGGCTTAAAGTTATATGGAAATGTATTCACATTATTTCTTACCCACAAAAGTTTGACATTGTGACTCAGAGAAATTACAAGAGAGTCAAGTCATGCTGAAAGCAAGCATATCTCATAAAACCCAGCTTTACCAACTAGTTTTATTAAATATATATTGTTTCACTACCATTTACACTAACATTAACAGGGATAGCAAGAACAAACTCCCAATATTCTCTGAAATGTTACAGGTAGTTACACAAAACTGATGCCCATTACAATGGAGTGACCAGAATCAAGGCTGTTGTCAATTTGCAATCAATAGCTTTGTCCTTTACTAGTTTGTTCTACTGAACTGAAATACATGTTCAGTGAGCTATTAAAGCATTCCTCATGGTCAAGCTCTAGACAGCTTTCTACAATTTATCTAAAATAAAAGTTGGTTTAATTCATGCAGTATGTTAAGCCATGTTAGATTCAACCATGATTTGCTAGAAAAGCCACAAGTCATACCAAGTTTTCAACCTAATTCATGGCTAACCAAAACAAAGAAACCACACTGTAACTTAGAATATCAGCTTGGCCACTCAGACTTTTCAGAATAAGCACATGAAAATCATCCAAATGTCTAGATGTAGCCCTTAGTTACTAAACTCCATTGTGAGTCCTACAAGAAACCCTTCATGGTTGGGGGTCATCAGAAGGCTCTTGTCATCACACCATGCATTTCTAATGTGCATCAAGCAGTCACAGGCAAGATCATATTGCATTATATTAGGCTTCCCATCCCAGTTCTTAGATAAAGAGGCCAAATGCAAATCCTGCTTTGATAGGCCCTGAAGAGTCTGACGCTTTCCCAGAAATAAAACAGTCTCTCACTTTATTGAGAAGTCTGGAGTATGTATTCATTGTTTGACTGCTAAGACCAAAAGGTTTTGAATTCTAGGCAACTGATGCATAACTTAATAACTGAATGGCTTTCTCCAATGATTGACAGGAATCAAAGAAGAAAGTTTAAGACAGCCTGGTTCTACCTAGTGGTATGGTCTAATTTTATCACAAGGCAAGACACCACCTATTACCTAAAGGAGGAATTGGCATCAGGTTCTTGCCTCCAAATTGCTGGAGAGCAGAGTCTGATCTGTCACTGTTGATTTTCTGCTCCTCTCTTAAGAATATTTTCCACAATGTGACCGCTGGCCGTATGAGAGTCTTCTGGCCAACAGCAACCTCCATGAACGCTATTTTAAAGTCAGCAGCTCTGCTGAAACCCATACTGAAGTATCCCTTGCCATTCCTGGCACACTGACCTATGGGAGATGATGGCCACCTGGTCACTTTATGCTGGTCAATAGTGAGGAGCTTTTGTGTGAACATGCAAATGTCACTGGCACACTGCCTAAAATTCCACTATCAGATCCAGATCCCCAGATCAAATACTTTCTTGCTTCCCTACATGGTCCTCTTTTGGCAGATACCATGTCAAAGGCCATCCAATGCATTTATACTTATGACAAAGGCATGCCCACCGTCTTTCACACCTCCATGTCTTGACATCAGCTATGGAACACAGTGTATGTTCTCTGCTTTCCATCATGAAATTTTAGCTCGGTTGCCATTACTTACATACGCCTGGATGAGCCTGGATGAGTTCATGGCTATGTAGATTGGTGGTTGGATGTCCTGCAGAGAACTTGTTTGGTCACTACAAGATGGACTGGATCAATAACATCTACCTCTATTTTTCTTAGCCTAGAAGACATGCTTAAAACCTCCTGTCCTGTAGAAGAAACTCTGCCTTTAACTGAATTCC
>JANHZU010002815.1:117903-129181 GCA_032468055.1 Acrochordus granulatus | reverse complement strand
GGGAAGACTCCGGGAGGCAGTGCAAGACGGGGGCCTGGCGTAATGCAGTCCATGGGGTCGCGAAGAGTCGGACACGAGTGCGCGACTGAACACCACCACCACCACAAGATCTGCTAACCCGTTCCTTATAGCCACTTCAATGGCTGGCTTCCTGTACCCTGCTTAACAAGTCGACTTTGAATCACTCCAATGTGGTGTCTCGACCCCAAGCAACCTGAAAGAGACTGGAATCCCACCCTTCATCCCGCATAGGGTTGGAATATAGGCCCTTTCAGTCCCTTCAGGTTTGCTAATTCTATTATAAATAGTCCTCAGGTTCATCACTAAGTGGGAGAAGGGAAGGTCAAGGGGATAGGACTCCTGTGTCCTTGGTGGGCCAACCACTTGAGACTTGCATTAATAATAGCATCTGGTTTGCTTTTTCTCCTTGTTGGGCTCCTCTGGCTTCATAACAGGAGCAGGCAGAGGAACACAATACCTTCCGTGGATCTCCTCCGATGCTCCCCCCCAAGAGGAATTCAATATGGGGGGGACACGAGTGTTTAAGAGAAACCAGACACTCCAGCTGGTGCTCACCAACTATTGGCCACCACAGCTGGTGATATGAGCCGGCTGGCATTGTTGAAAATCCAACCCAAGGAAGGCTTCTGGGCAACTTCCAGGGGAGAGAAAACACCTCCCTCTAATAATAATTGTTACAGTCTCTAATGGGCTCATCCTTTGACATTTTGTTGTGTGCAGGTCACTTGGGTTCACCGTGAAATAATGCTGGTGGGATAGCCTTTCTGACAACCCCTTCATTTGACGGTCACAAATGGTCTTGTTCTTTCAAGTCATAGATATGTCCGAGCTGTCAGGCCAGACTCCTTTCAGGAGAGGACCTCTGAGGAGCATTTAGGAAGAGGGAGCCCATTCAAAGAAACCACCGTCTGGTTTACTGGGCCATTTTTTGCCCACTGACTGTACCCCCTCCAGCTAAGAAAAATTAGACGTCATTCCAAAATAGCCTCAAAGCCATTTTGCAAGGGGCAGAAAAAGATCCTAGGTCACTGGGAATGTTCCATTAGCATTGCCCCCAATCCAGTCTAACTAGATGTTTTGCTTGTCTTTTGTTTTAATTCGGGACTTTGATGTAAATAATTGGGACAGATGTTACAAGGCCCAGTCCTGTGGGGACCAGTGGGGATTGCAGAGCAGATGAGAACAGATCAGGAAACACCAAGAGGACCTTAAAAGGCAAGTGAGCAAACTAAAGGCAACATGATATCTGGGAACAGAGATGGATGACAATTTTCGTACTGGTGAAAGGATCTTAAATGCCTTTGCAGCGGATGAGAGAAATTCCATCAACCTTATTCCTGAAGATCAGACCAGATTTCTTCAGCAGTCAGTTGCCCTCTTGTTTTATATTTGGGCATAAACCATGATAGTTACAGTGGGGCACGCTTGCTAGTAAACATGAGCAGGATTTCATTTCCACATTTCCATCACCTACTTTTCATGTCAGAGGCTTGCAGGGTTAACAGCTTCACATCCCATCTGTTTATAGATCTTTTCTGTAGTTCCCAGATTATGTTGCCAGACTGTTTAAAATCTCTTTGGATGAAGGCTGCCACACTCTAAGCTTCTGAGTAGATTCTGGCTGCACAGTAATAAAATTTTCGAGGGACTAGCCGCATGGCCCAGAGGCAGGCGTTCTCATTGACCTACAGGTCCTGCCAGAGGTTGGGGTACCCTGGCACTGGCAGGCTCCTATATTTAGAAGATTAGTTGAGCGCAGAAATATGTAAATTGCAGGGATTTGTCTTTTATCCCTACCAGCATTTTTTTCAGAGGGGCAGATATTCCTATCCATCTTCTCTAATGAAGATTTTTAGGAGAAGCAAATGCAACTCATAAAATTTGAATTTTGCCTCTGTGGATTTTTAGAAGAAATGTGTGGGAGCTGTTCAACATCCACTTAAGGCGGATGGCTACAAACAGACCTTCTGTTACACCACGTGGAACGGTTGGCAGCTTCACTTCTGGTGCTTGTCCCAGACATAGAAAGCCGGTTCAAGGAAGGATATGTCCCAGCTCCAAGCAATTAAATCTTTTTGTGCAATTATATGACAAGGAAGGAAATGACTCAGTCTTTACTGGAATCTTCCTGCGGTGCATCTCTTTGGATGCTTTTAAGTGCTAAATTCACCAGCACTTTAAGACAGGTTCTTAATTGAATTTTATGTATGAAATCTTTTTTAGTCCACCTCGCTTGTCTGCCAGGTTTTTTGTTTTAATGGTTTTATTTTATTTTTAAGTATTTTTAATTGTTGTTTTAGTGTTGTTAGCCACCAAGAGTCTTCGGATTTCAGCGGCATATAAATTTAATAAATGAATGAATGAATGAAAAGAAGGCCGAAGGTGGCCGAGTGGTGTCTCCAGGCAGACTGTTCGCATATCCCGTTGCATTTCTCTCTCTGAGGGTCAGCTAGACATTGCTGAGCAAAAGCTGGATGTGATATTTGCTGTATGAATATCCCCAGGGGGAGAAACAAGAGATTGTCATCCCAGCTGTTCAGGTGCAGATGGAGGATTTACCCATCTTTCTTTTGTAGCCAAGGCACCAACACTGTAGATTATCCGTACTTATCTCTGTCAGCCATTGAAGAGCTCCGCTGGCGGTCTTCTGCACGTTGCAGCTCGCTGCTCTAAAGCACCAAAGCCAGACCAAGACTTTGCTTTGCTTGCTTTGCTTTCTGGGTAGCAGGCAGTCTCATCTTCCAAGACTCTAAGGACGCAGGGTGCTGGAAGCAATAGTTCCTGGATTTATCATAGGCAATGACATCATGAGGTGACTCTTGAAGACATAATTTGGGTTTCCACAAACAGGCAAGAGCCAACAATTTCAGTTAGGCAATTAAGTGGGTATCTGCTTTGCATTATGCATTAGTAGGCTGGTAAGCTAAGATTTGGGGTTTATTATTCACAAGTTAGAGATGCGGTGGTGCAGGCAGTAAAGAGGCTTGGCTTGTCGGTTGGCAGGTCGGCGGCCCGAGTTCAGGACCCATCGCTGCCATGCATCAGGGTGAGCTCTTGTTTGCCTCAGCTCCTGCCAAGCTAGCAGTTCGAAAGTATGCAAATGCAAGCAGGTAAATAGGTACTGCCCACTCAGTGTCCATGCGCCTTTGGCGTCTAGTCATGCTGGCCACATGACCACGGAAGCCTCCTTGGACAAATGCTGGCTCTTTGGCTAGGAAACCGAGATGACCACCGCCCCCTAGAGTCAGCCACAAGTGGCAAGGGAAACCTTTACCTTTTATTAATGATTTATCAACTAATAAATTATTAATAATGACTTGGGTTGGCAAACAAGGCACTGTGGCTTGGTTCATGAGATAGGTATAAAAAGATAAAGGTTTCCCCTTTCAGTCACCTCCAACTCACCGTCGAAGAGCCAGCGTTGTCCTAAAATGCTTCCGTGGTCCTATGGTCGGCACGACTATCCACCGAGGTGCACGGACGCTGTTACCTTCCCACCAATGTAGGCGATACCTACTTATCTACTTGCATTTTTACATGTTTTTGAACTGCTAGGTTGGCAGGAGCTGGGGTGAATAATGCGGTGCTTGGGTCTCAAACTCGGGCTGTCAGTCTTCCAGCTGACAAGCCCAGCATCTTAACTGTGGGGCTGCCGTACCCATCATGCAATACCGCACCATAAACCAAATGTTAGAAATGACAAAGGATGGCCTCCCCTGGAGAAGGCAAATTAAATATTATGCTTTAATGCGATGCATGAACTCATCACTTTATTCCACTTTTTCTCTCCCTCACAGTCATCAATGGGACTATAGTTTACATGCCACAATAGCATAACTTAGTACAAAGCACAATTGCCATTCTAATTTGTAAACAGCAGGAGGTAGTTGATCTAGTCAATTCCTTTTTTTTAAAGTATGGCATTCTTCTGCATTTCTGCTTAGAGTTTTACTGTCTAGGTTAAAAATGAAAATTTACATTTTGAAATAGGAGTATTTTAAGTAAAAATAAGCACCAGGCTGTGCGCTATTATATATCTGTAATATGAGAATCCTCTTATGAAATCAAAACCCTAGGTTAAGGATAATTGTTTGGCGTGACTCCCCTGTTTCATTAGATTTAGTACAATTCTTTCAACTGTCCAAGATGAGGAGTTATATCATTCATCATCATCATCATCAACAAGGAATTCAGCTCTTGCAGGAGACAGACTATGCCAAAAATGTAACACCAAGCCAAAATTACAGACTGTTGTCATTTAGACTTCACATCAAGTCTGGCTTGGTAACAAGAGTTCATGATGTTGGTAACTCGAAAGCCAGTTTCTAGTTGTGATAACTTCCAAAGAAACAAAACAGATTAACAAAATAGTATTCTGTTCAAATGACATAAGACACTTTTGACCATGAACAAAAAACAGTCAGTAAAAAAGTACATCCAACAGTAGCTGACGGATGGCCTAAATAAATAAGTAAACAGACATCCACACATCTACACACAGACTAGGGAACTGCCATACCTTGCCTACATCACTAGTAGGCTACACTTTGTTGGTCTTTCTGCACCAATTCAAAACATTTCAAGCATATTCTGATTTTCCTTTGTGCCAGCTGCAAAATCCTAAATTGGAAAAAGCCACTTGAGCGTTCCAAGGTCACTTGTATTGTTTCCAAAAATATCTTGAAACAAAACACAAGAGGGCCACTTTGTTGGATGTTATCTGGACATAACAGAGTTTCAATCTAAGTCTTTAAGAAGTGTTAGAATAAAAGCCAGCCGCTTGTTTTGACATCACTGAGTCATCAATGGGAGAAACAAGAAAAGGGGGGGGATAAAATATTCCCACGTTTCTACTAAAGTTGGTATTGGTTGGGGGGAAAAACAGCTCCTAAAGCTGAAAAACTCCACAACAGTGTCCTCCCAGTTCAGTTTTAATTTAACTTCATTTTGTTTTAATTGCAATAGGTTTCTGACTGGCCAGTAGTAAGGGGTTGCTTTGATGTAGATGAAACCAGAAAAAAATAGGCAGGATCCTCCCCTCCTAAACTGTGGGGCTCAAAGCATCTTTCAGTGGTGGGGCAAAATACCCAGGAACTGGGCTCGCACAGCCTGTTTGAGCCCTATTTAAAAAGACATCTCTCTGGATACACAAAGGGGCTCCTGGGTTTTCAGAAACTCAGTATGTCCATTATTAGATATTCTGAATGTTGGGTATGTTCTTTAAAAAGGGAGCCTTATGAGAAAAGGAGCAGATGATGTTCCAAACTTGGCTGAATTTCATGTCATTAGCAAGCTAGAGTTGTAATGCTAAGCTGAAGACACCGTCACACTTCCTCAAAAGTCTGCTCTTTCCCAAGACATCCTGATCAAATTAAGAAAGCGGGAAGACAAAGTTGCATTATTGAATGTAATTTTTCTTAAGAGCTAAAGGTAGCCACTTTATCTGTTTCTCCAGAAATCTTTGCTCCCTATTTGGGGGGATAATTATAATTTTCTGCTTCAGCTGAGATGAGAAAGTAATTTTGGATGCTGATGAAGTGCGTAATCAGTTTGTTCTTCTTCTGAAGGGCAGCACGAATGACGCAGCTCTTCAGGCTTGTAAAAAGCATCTGTGGTGGCTTTTCAGGATAGGAGTTCCAGGTGATCAAGTATTGATACTGCAAACAATGCCTGGATTTAATTGAATTCAACCTGTTTTGCATTTGGCCAGATTGTGCCTCTCAAATAGAGTTCCTATCAGTGAAATATTTACCGTCTGAAAAGTCAGAAGTCCAGAAATGTATTCCAAATGCTATTTTTTCCTGTAAATTATATTCAGTCAAGATGGAACCTGTTCTTATTTGCAAAGCCACAGAGATCTCTCATGTTCCTGCATGTGAAGATGGAAGGCTAGTTCAATATCTCCATAATAAGGAACTTTCTGGTCAGGGCTGCAGGTTGCATTCACACATAATGTAGTTTTGCAAGCTATGTTTATGCAACCAGTGATGGCTTATGTAAATAATGGCTATTATGACTTAGATTTTTTTCTTCTCCCTGGGATTAAAGAACTCTTAGCAACACAGATATTAAAAGAGTGAAAAATGAATTTAATCTCACCCATTGACTCGCCTTCCTTCCTTCCTTCCTTCCTTCCTTCCTTCCCAGCCTCAATACATCATCTGCAAAATGGGAGTAATTATATTGACATTACAAAGCTTTTGGGAAGATCAAAATAAGGTAACATATATGAAACAGAAATTCAATCACTATGTAGCATAACAGTGCTATTCAAATTGATTTAAGTCTGAATGACAGAATTAAACATTTTGCCTGTGGGAAGGGATCTTCCAAGATGTTACTTTAACACTGTATTTTACACCAACAGAGGGGGGGGGAATCTCCAATGCTCCAAGGACTTCTCCATCTTTAAGATAAAACCTAAGAAGTTGTTTCAGACCTAACCCTAAACACTGCTCTGAGATTTTAGAAATGCCATTGCTGCAACTGCAGGCTGAGCTATAGCTAAATGATTTATTGGATAATAAATGTGATTTAGAGCTTCCCAGGGTAGAATTTGGAGATGTCAGTGAATCTTCCAAGTCCCATTAAACTGCCATTTAGGCTTCAGCAATTACCTCAGGATATAGATTCAGAGCTACTTTCCGCTGGGACCTCCCAGCTATTTATATTTCCTGCCCCTCTGCCAAAATACATCTTCTCACACCTTGGGACCATGCAAAGTCTTGCTCCTCTCTTTGAAGATTGAATTAGACCAGGTTTAAATTTATCTTCCCCAGGGAAATAAAGCTTCAGAAATCTGCTGACCTGTTTTCAAAAGGCTCCATTGCTTGATGGCTGCTCCACTTGTGAAAGGAAAGAGAAAAAAATCTTAACATGGCAAGCGATTCTACCAGCACAATTATTTTCTAAATGAGGTTAACTCTACTGTAGGACTTACACTGTATTTATTCTGTGCATCCCATCACAAAGGGCAGAAAACTATGCTGCTGAATGTTTGGAAATCGTGACACTTTGGGGGATCCCTTTGAGTCAATCTTGACTTCTGGCAACTCCTGTTTTCTTGGCAACAATTTTCAAAAGAGATGGCCACTGCTTCTTTCTTAGAGCTATGAGGAAAGGAGTGGCTCAAAGTCCAGGGCTTATCTATTAGGCCAAACTTGCTTTCATGGAAAGCTGCAACAGCTGCAAAAAAAATATCATCTCCAGACATCAAGGAACTGGGATTTCCAGTGACCTTCCTTGTACTAAAACCATCATATAGCATGCTTGATTTTGTCTTAGCATGTTGTGTAAGGGCAGCCAATTGTGTATTGTACAACCACGGGTGTAGTAGATCTGTCTGGCAGGTCAATAAGATCAGGAAACTGCCTCTAAAGAAAGCTAGAACTCTACTGAGACGGTTCCAGTAAGTGAATTGTGCCAAGTCTACTTGTGTTTGACCGTTCCTCTCTTATGATCCAGGGAGTCAGAGGTAGCCAGCCTGAGCCTCTTCCGAAAATTGTCTCCTTTCCCAGGGCTTAAGAAATGTTTCTGACCTGGTTGCTGTGGGAATGGCTTCTGAATATTCCCTTCAAGGCCATCTCCATGGTTCTCTCCAATGCGTAATCATTGCCTGTAGACTGCGTTCATTCACTCACACAAATGCATCCAAGAAGGAGCATTAAGGTGAGAGGATATAATTTGCCAGGTCACGGTAATGATGCTTAGCAGGGGCGAGATCTGAATCCAGCCACCAAAGGTTGCTTTTCACATTACACAGGCACATTCCTTCGTTGTTCTTTGTTTAAAGATGCATCTAAAAATGCAAATGCACAAACTTCACAAGTGTCCATTGGTGAGACCAGTTTTATTAGATCCAATCAGAAAACAAAACGTTTCGTTTCCTGGGAAAGGAACTCAATTCAATTAACTCCTATGGAAAACACGAAGAGAGTCACATTACAAACAACTTTTATTGTCTTTGTGGCTGCATTAAAGAAAAACAAGTATCAGCCAGTTTAAAGAGAAAGAGTGCATGAATGTGGCAAGCTACAAGGGAGTCAGCAATATCAGCAATGTAACAAGCTGAAGAAGGGATTAAAAATAATCAATTTCAATGCAAAAACAAACACTTCTGAGTATGTTCATAAGAAATCAAACAAGTGAGAAAAGAGAAGAATTTCATGTCATTTATACTGAAGCTTTAGTTTGGATCCAAGAGAATTAAGGAAATGGTGTCTTCTATTTTTTAGTCTTTGAGAAACCAGGCCCAGAGAGGAATCAAGGCCCGCAAAGATCATCAGGTGTTACACATCCATGGGCTACAGGAAGCTTAGTCAAGAACTTCCTGATACTTTAAACATTAATTTTTTTTTCATTCAAAAATTCCAAGGTCCATCCTTATCCCTGGTTCTGGTGACTGGGATTGTGAAAGGGGCTTTGGAGAAATAAACTGGTCCCACTATTGTGAGCCGAAAGGCAGCAGGGCATGAAAACTATGAACCTCAGCAGGTGGGGGCTTGTGTGCACTTGTCTTGTCTTGTGGCATGATGTCACATCATCTACAACCCCAGATATCAAAACTATCCTAATCCTGATTTTTATGTCTGCTTCTCTGGAATGCCTCTTAGATATCAATGTAACTGCATCTGCCTCGTTGCTTTAGTTGCTCAAGTGCTTTCAACGGAGGGAAGATCTTGCCCATCCCTCCATCAGCAGAATAAAAGATTTTCTCTCCTTCTAGGAAGGAACAAATGAAGCCATCTCCAGTCCCAACACTTGAGCCAAGAACTTTTTAGCTCAACTCCTGAACCATGGCAATTAGAAACCTAATTTGCATAGGAACAATGGTAAACCTCAGCCAATATTTGCAACAGGGGAGAGCTGTTCTTTGGAATGACCTAAATACTACACAGGGAGCTTTCACAAGACCAGGCGATCCTCTCCTCCTTCCTGAATGACTTGCCCAACGGAGGCCTGGTTTTGTTGCTTGAGAAAACATTCTTTTTTGCACTCCATCAGCAACTGCAGATCTCGCCACATTTTTACTTGCTTCAGATTGGGGCCATGACTTTCTCGGACAGCCTTTTGCTTCTCTCTCAGTTTCTGATATTTAAAAAAGAGAGAAAGAGAGCGATGCTGGTTAGGGAGGGGTAATGTTCAGTTTATTTACTTACATAAAATGAAATACTGCCATAAATGCAAATTAAAAATGACAGCATCAGAAAAGATGAAGAAGCATAGAAATGTCATTTGCCCATTAATTCCATTTTTAGTTATAATGCATCCTCCTGTGCAAGAAAGAACAGGTAGGCTTTCTCTATTTGCCTCAAACCCAAGAGGGATGAAGCTGACCAAATCTCTACCAAAAAAGGAGTCCCAAAGAACGGAGTCAGTCAGTGAAAGGGCTGATTTCCAAAGCCCCCTCCAGCAGCAATCTTGTAGAATGGGGCCTAGAGAAATTTGATATGTAGTTGGAAGGCAGATGAAGAAGAGAAAGAGAAAGCAGTTCCTCAGATAACCAAGTCCAGAGCCAAATCAGATTTTCAAAGTGTATAAGGACCTTCAAATAATTAGATTATTTTTTCTTTTTGGCTTTCCTTTCTTGTTTATTATTTTTTAAATCTTTATGTTGTGTATTAAACATGAGGGAAAATTTAGATAATGCCTCAGCTCAAGATCACACAGCCGATTTAGCCATATTTTTGAAATTTAAGTGCATCTTAAAGTTACAAAATAGACTGCCTTTGGAAGAAAAACATGTACATGACTGGTTTATAGAAATATCAAAGAAAGTTATGAAAAATTAATTCTTTGTGGGATTGCTCCAAAACCAACTGCCAACAAAGGGATATAAAATGGATTGTAGGTCCTTTTTGTAAAACTAGGACAGTGCACCAGTCAATGCTGTGTTTATCTGCAGCCAACTGCTGTGTGTGCCACTGATCTGGCAAAGCAATGCTTTATTTCTGAGGTTTCTGTAAAATATGCCTTTTGTAAATGATAGTTGAATAGCTTAGGCATTATCTGTAGGAAGCTGTCTTCAGAATTGTTTGCATAGTTTATTTTAAGACAACTTATCTATGCCTAAAACTGAATGGTTCTTGGGAGCTGTGCCTATTAGGCACTGACTAAACAGAGAAAAAAGAACAACAAAACAAAGAAAAGAAATAAACAATATTAATCCACCATTACCTTTCCAAGGTTCTCTTGTTCTGTGATCATCTTGGAATACTGATCCCTAAAGAAAATAAACAATGTAAGAACAAAATTTATGTAGCAATTTTATGATGTTTGAAGAAAATGTTGTTTTCCAACAACTCCTTAAGGTAGGTTATACAGGGCAGCTCCGAGGCTACCAACAATACAGTTCTTGGAACCACTGAAAGCTCACCCATTTGTCCCACCATCTATTCTCTCTCTAGGGTTGGAAACAGATCACTGGTTTTCTGCTGATATGGCCGTGGGAAAACAAAAAGCGCAGCAATGTCCCAGGAAGGACGTGGGGAAGTCTTGGCTCTCCCTTTCCTTTCAGGAGCCCTGCTCAAAACTTGCTGCCTTCCCAGAAAAGGACATCCAAGATAGGCCAGCTGAGTTGCAAGGAAGAAGAAAGAAGTAATGCGGTTTCCCATCTCCTCCCAGGAAACCTCTCAAGTGGTTGTGAGTGGGGGGGAGTATAAATCCTACCAAAGAGGTAGAAGTATAATATATAAATAAGCCAGCTGAGTAACTTTGGGCCAATCCCCAGGAGGCTGTGAGTTCTAATCCTGCCATAGGCATGAAAGCCACTGGGTGACCTTGGGCCAATCACTCTCAGCCCTCACAGGGTGGTTGTTGTGGGGAAAATAGGAGGAAGAAGATGTGTTGGATGTGTTCGCTCCCTTATTTGTAAAAAATAACAATAAAAGTGGGATAAAAATAAATGAGTAGCTTTCTCACGGAGTGAGAAATGAGATGACCCCTTTTCCCCCTTTCGCTCTCAAGATATGCAGACATTCACTCCATTCTTACGTTCCAGGCTGTCCCCACCTCTCTCCCCCCACAGCACTATCTGATGGGGCATGAGATTTGCGTCAGGGACACATCTTCCTCTTCAAGGTCAGAATTCTTTCTCTTTGCTTCTGTTGGCAAGAGGAAGGCAGTCACTTTGAGAGCATTACCTTATGAGCTCTTCAAGGATTCATAATCCAAGATTTGTTTGTTTTTATGCTTTTTTAAAAAACAGACAAGCTCTTGAATTTTATTTTCCTAGCTATTTCAAGGATGCTTGGAAAGA
>JANHZU010002815.1:95840-117893 GCA_032468055.1 Acrochordus granulatus | reverse complement strand
ACTTAATTTTGAAAGGGAATGCTATTTTTAGAGAGCCAAATTAACTTTTCACATTCCTGGTTGCTGACTCCATGAAACAGCAACGGGGAAAGGATCAGAAGAATTGGGGAATTTCTGGTTCCTGACTTCAGGGCTGATGTTTATGGGTTGTCAGAATGCAGCTTCCATTCCAGAGCTGACAAGGATTTCTCGAAACTCATTTTCAAGTGATTGGTGGCTTGTCAAAACCCTCTTATCAGGAGGAATTCTGACTACTTTTGGATTTTTGGGCTCACTTTGCTTGGCCCAAGCATGATGCCCTTTATTAATGGGGTGGTAAATTTAACAGAAATGTAGGAATGTTACAGCTGAACAAGGCAGGCATGTGAAACATGGAGAGAACATTTCCCTCTCTATGAATAAGTGCTTTTCCCAGTTTCAAATCTGGTGTACAACTGGGCAAATGGGATGAGGATCAACATGGCCAATTAGGATTTAATGGACAAGCACTGAGAAGCAGTCTGCCTTTTCCTCCTTAACTCTTACTCACTCCAAGCTTTTAGCAGGCTATCCTTAGGTGCCCTTTAATACATACACAAAGTCTACAAAACAATCACTCTAAGGCAGTGTTTCTCAATTCCCCAGCCAGCCCTGGATGGGAGTTGAAGTCCACTCATCTTCAAGTTGCCAAGGTTAACACTGCTTTAAAGTATCTAACAACCATTAAGAAGGTATGGCACATGACAAGCCAAATGCTAAACAAAATAAAAACAGAAACATTAAGCCAAGAAATACAGGATCACAAATTCATCCAGGCAGCAGATTCCCAGCATTAATTTGCTCCCTTCTACACCACTGTCTTCTTGTTTAGTGTTAGCCTTTCTATTCTTTCTCCTCTCAATCTCAGCTTCTTTCCTCTGTTCAGACAGATAATAAATCCACTGCAAATATTTAGAGATGTAACCTGCTCCTTGTCCCTGGCTGCCCTTCAACTGAAACACCATAAACGGAGAGCCACAAGATAACCAAGTGACATAAGCAGTATTTTGCACTTTCTCTGCATGGCTACAGGCATCCCTATGCAATATGTGTGTGACAAAACATGTCCCACAATGTCATGACACAAACTCACCACTGGCTTGCCAGTGTCCAACACTGGGATAGAAATACGGGAAGGGTGAATATCAGCCAATCTGGGTGGAATAGGAACAGAGCCAGTAAATGGCAGCTTTGAAAACAGGAGGAAATTTCCTACAAAGGAAATTACAACTTGTGGCTTACAATCTCGTTCAATAAAGCATGGCTTTAAATAACAACAGTGTTGCACTCTGAACCACGGATGGTTCAGAACCAGAGAATGCCACTTCTATTTTTAAGGATGCTTTAGGAGTCATCCATGCTCCATTATCATTTTTATGGTTTGTCCCACAGTCATCCAGATGTTTAGACTGGATTTGGCATTTCTGTCTGCCTATCAAGTCTTTCCCAAGGACCTGGGATAGGCAAATATTGTTGTTTGATGGTGTTAAAGGGATTGTCGTAGGAAGTGAGCTGTTCCAAGTAAAGCTGCCTTTTGCAATTGACCAATGGGGATTTTGTCAATGGTATTGTTGTGATTGATTTAATATAGCTGCCCACTCCAGGGGATTTTATACCTGACTGCCTTCTTTCTTTCCTGTTGATCTGAAGAAACATACATTTTCATCTCATCTTTGACACGCTGCAGCTGTGCTTCAAAAATCTAAAAAGAAACACTTGGATTTAGACATCAACCAGCCATCTGTCCCATCCAGAAAAGTTCTAGTTTTTTTCACCAGCATACCTTTTTCATGCAGTTGATCTGATGATAACTGCTTTCCTCCCGTAAACACTCCTCCTGAAGATTCTTTACCTCCTGATGGGAGTGAAGGGACGTTTTGAAGAAGAAAGAAAACTCAAAGTCAGATAATGGTAGAGATGAAAGTCAGGGTTCTTGGAAATCCCCCAGATGCTCTTGGACTAAAACTCCCATCATCCTTGACTGATTTTATGAATCATACACAGGACAGGCAAGATGAAGCATAATTCTCCCCCTTCTCCTGCTTCCTACCTGCTCCAGGGATGCACGCTTGCTTTCCAAGCCAGCGGCGCAACTGTCATACTGGGATTTCTTCTCCTCACATTCTTGGGTTAATTCCTGAAGAGGAAATTAAGGCCATAACAGGTGGTGTGTTTCTCCATCTTGCAGTTCAACCTCAACAATCGGTGCACAGAGGCACCTACATAAAGCAAAGAGAGCCCTGAGTCTTGCTGTGCGGGGTAAGCTATGAGCTCGCCTGAAAGATTTCTAGGTGGAATTGGAGCAGCTTCCTTTCCACCTGTCACAATAAAGTGCTCCTTAAGGGAGTGATGGAGGAAGTTTCTAAGTCGCTCATAATATATCAGGGAGATTTGACTTAGCTGAGTTTGAAGTAAAACTTGCAAATATGATGCCCCTCCTTAAATGACACTGCTGGGCACTTGAACTGGCAACTGGAATGAAACCAAACAATGGTGGTTTTTAACAGCAACTGTCAAATGTCTTGTGGTATGAAGAGGTTGCCCTTCCCGATTTCTTCCCAAATTTGAATCCTGTACCGGTGCTATACCAGTACAGAAACTTTTAGAACTCTTTTTGCTTGGCAATTGTTACTAAGCGGCTTCTGGATTCATGCAGGATGCTCAACTGTGCTTTGTTTCAACCCTGGTTTATCAAATACACCACTGCAGCCTGGTTCACACCTGACACTCAGCCTGCCTTGATTCACTCCTGGTTTGGATGACTCTAGGATTAGGTGCTCCAACAGATGGTGTGATCACCACGTTGGAAAGGGTGCATGAAGCTGTACAACACCACATGCCACCCTCAAAGGAGAGACAATAGCTAAGTGTGATGCACCGTAGTTTGTATGACAGAGCTCCTCTTCCTGAAAGAAATGCTTATTCAGAGGCAGTGCAAATATAGAACAGTGGGGAATCCTGAGCACAGTACACTCACCTGGCACTTCTGTCGCAACTGCCGTAGGTCTTTGATGATTGGAGCTAAGCTTGACTTCTTATCAGCTACCATGGTATTCAATTTTTTCACCTATTGGAAAGGAAGACAGTGTTGTGGGTGAGCCTGTTCAATGGATGCTGGAGAATGGAATAGGAAGGACTAATCGAATCTGGCTTTGTGGGTTGGCCTGCGGGCTGGGCAGCCATATGTCTCATCCAAGGTGGCTGCTCAATTAATGGATGCCACTTTGCTGTGTTTTTTTGCTCTTGTCTCATTTTTAACTTTTAATGTATTTTAATAAATTTGATAAATAAATTTAGAGTGAAGCCTCTTTGTAGCCTACTGGATGTATGGGTTAAAGGAGAGAGGGGTGGGTTAGACCAGCTAATTCTACCCCCTACCCAGTGAAGCCTTTGAAAAGTACCATTTCTGACATGTTGTCCAGAGTACGGCCTTTCATTTCATCCATTTCACTCTTGACTGCTGACACTCTCTCTAGCTCCTCCTGGGTATAGCTATAGCCAGAGATGCCTTTCTTGTCTTCAATGGCTTGCTGGAGGGATGAGGAAAGAAACAAATCTTTCAGTATGGATCAGCCTCCAGATGCTCCAGGGTCCAACTCTTGTCATCTTTAATTACAAGCAAGCCTGGCTGGGCTAGGATGGAGGGCAGAAAAATGCAATGGAAATTTGGAACAGCCAGGGAGCAAATCTCTTATGAACTGCAACAAAAATTCTTGTAAGAAACTTATTAATGAAGTTAAGGACTGGCCAAGGCTGTTTTTTTTATTGGCAGATTGATATGAAAATTACTTAGAACAGTTCAGATGTCTCGCCAGGACTTCTTTCCTTACAGTGGCTAAACTATCTGACCCAAAGCCCAGTGACATGGCTTTCACCTTTTTCAAAACCATGGCTACATTTGGAGTATAGCAAATGCAAAAAATGTTTGCAAAATTTTTCTCAAAAGGCAACTGGACTTTTATTATTTGATGTCACTGGAAGACGTTTTGTCTCCTATCCAGGAGACTTTTTTACATTTACATTTTTTAAATTGTTTCTTTAATCCATCTTGGAGAGTAATTCTAAATCTACCGCTGTTGTTTACTTAGTCATGTTTTTTGCTCACAAATAAAGAAGGGCTAATTAAATGGTAATCTCACAACCTTCCTTATTTTGTGTCTGCTCTGTTTCCAGGAGAAATGTCTGCTGATAAAACATGACAATGTAAGTTGCCATTTGTCTTATTAGTCTCCAAGATAGCTTTAAAGACGGGTCAACTAAAAACTTTAGTTGATTTCTAAAGCAGAGAATAACCACAGACACGGCCATTTGGATGTGAAATATCATGGTGTCTGCAATTAAGTTAAAGTACGTGGTAACTGACAGAATGACTGGATTCAGCTAGTCCATGGTTTGTTTCACTCCCAACTGTTAACTAAACCACAATTGGTTGGATTTCTGCAACACACTGACCAAACATGGCATATTAAACTTAGCTAATTATTTCTTCTTTCTTCATCTCCCCTGCCATGTCTCCCAGGGTCATCTGGAATTTTAGATAGGCCCAGGATCTCACACTGATGTTGCCATCAACCAACAGCATGCTTGGTTTTACAGAAGGTATGGACAATTACCAATTGCTGCTGAATGTCTTCATGGCGTTGTTTCAGGAGCTCGTCTGTTCTCTGCAAGATGCCATATTCTGCTGTAATCTCTGCTATTTCCAGGCGCTTCTTCTTGTAAAGGGTATTTTTGCTTCGAAGCTTATTAACATACCTCTTAAACTGAAACGAGAAGGATTACAATCCTTGGAAATGCAAAGAAGCTGGATCTATCTCTAGTCCTTATTAAAGAAGTAACACCTCTGTTCTCTTTCAAAAGAAACTAACATTTAAAGATCAGGGTTTAGATGAGTTATACTGTGTTATAACTCCATACCCCCTGCAAAAAGAACCCCAAAGGATTAAATCATAGAACCTTTCTTTGTTGGTCCTTTCAATGTTGTCTTAAATCAATGAAAACTTTTAAAACTTTTATTTTTTAAAAAAATAGATATGGGGTGCACATCATCCTTCCTAGTGTAAAACATAGAGTCCCTTTTAAAGAACAAATCCTTACTGTCTGAGATGAACTCTGTATGAGAACCCCACAGGCCAATAACTGTATGCGCTATAAAAAGTCTCCTGGGCAAAGAGCCCATCATCAAATCATGCCAGTTCATCTGCCAACTTCTGCCAAGGCCTTGTCTACTTTCCTAGGCTCCTGCAACTATTTTTAAACCAAAAGCTATAAAAATTTTCAGTGAAAGAGCAAACCCAGATATTAACCATTGTTAGAAAGACAGGAAAGGTGGCTACTTAAAGAATCACTGTTTTTGCTGCCCATACCATTCAGGAAAGGTCACAAGAGTTGCACAACTTGACAAAGCAATGGGATGAAGGAAAGCATGCTTTCTCAGACTCGAATGGGAACAAAAGAATGCAAATTCCTGGCTGGGAATACTGTGTATATTCACAGGAACTTGAGGAGGTTTAGCCACAAAAAGGTATTTTTATGCAATACCATTTGAAAAATAAAACTCTCTCCTTGAAGGGTTGATAGCCTTTCAAACAAGAAATCTGCCCACCAACATCTAAATTGTCCCTTATGGCACACATCCCTTTAAAAAGCAGCCTAGAAACAAATTCTCATTTCCTATTTCTTGAAACTGCTATGTTTGGTCACCTGTGGGAGCTTCCAAATCATTACAGGTAGCTTTGCAAACAATGGTTTCCCAATCTGCTCAACAATTCATCCTAATGGAAAAGCCTAGGAAAAAATACCATGGCAATAGGCTGCTACTATGGCACAGAAACACAGTAAACTTTCAAACATGAACCTAAACTGATGTTCTTTTGTTTGGCTTTAATGCAAATTCTCCAAATAACACTTTCCAGAATGCCACCAAAATTAAACAAATCCTTGTCTTCCACCAATATCCAAATTCTTGCTGAACAGACTGGGTTTCTCTCTCCAACCAGGCTGAGAGGTTACAGACTTATCAGCAGGAGTTTTGGGATGAACATACAGCACAAATGTGCATGCTATTGACGAGAAGGAAAATTTGAGAACCACTTGGATTTGGGGTGACTTAGCCAACATTGCCATGAAAAGAGACTCTTCTATGTTGGGGACACCTGTCCAAACGAGTATAAGCCACTATCATTACACTGTGTAGAGCATTCTTCCTTTTAGCCCTCTCACTTGTTGAAACAGATAAATAAAACCAGAAAAATCAACAGCTGCCTTAATTTCCTCCCCCTCTTACTCTGGAACAGAAAAGGAGATGTAAAAAAATCAAGAAGACAAAAATTAAACTCCCAACTGCCATCTTAATGAGATGAAAAGAGATGCTCTTTCATTATCTCAGCAGGAAGCCCAAAAAAAAGATTTGCAGAAGCTATGTACAGAAAACTGTGGAGCAGTTTTTCTGCCCAACCAACTAATGTAATAAAGTCTTGGCAGGCAATTAAGAAAATTTAATCTGAGCCAATTTCTGGCCGTGACAAGCTCTCAACAAATCACTTGTGAGCCGTCTCCGAAGCAGACTCAGAGCTGGTGGGGAATGCCACTTTGGGAGTCCCTTCCGTTCCCAATGACAGCAGATAAGCCCCTCAATATTCACCAGAAATATTGAATTATATTTAGATGGGCCATGCAGGCATTTTTTTAATTAATACTAATTGCTTATCCAGGTTCCAGAGATGAATCTCCATGTTTCTCAACCTTGGCAACTTTAAGATGGCTGGGAAATTCTGAGAGTTGAAGTCCACCCATCTTAAAGTTGCCTAGGTTGAGAAACCCTGGGCTACATCTCCCTCCCTGTCTGATCCTCCAGCAGAACAGAACCCTTAGCCAGTGCCAGAAGCTCCCCTGAGATAAATAAATTACCCTTATTAGTAATTTCAACTGCATCATGCTTAGTAGTCAACCATATCTTGGTCCTCAATGGAAAGCTACAAACAACAAAGTGAGTGCTTTAGTGTACTGATAGAGTGTTTCAAGAGCATTCATGTGAGCTCAACTGCATTTTACATCCAAGCTGCATCATAAGTTTGGCTTCACTGACAGCAAACATCTTAGTTCAAAAGTTCCTGGCTCTCTTGTTAACTATTCTGCACATTTGGTTTGTTGTCACCTACTGTGAACAACACTAGTGATCCTTACCACAGCTATCTACAGAAGATTTAACCCCCCTTTTCCTAATAAACATACTTTGGAGGGAAGAAATATGGAAAAGCAGTCTTCATTGCAACTGAGAGTGATGCTCCAAAAAGGATATTTTCTGAAATTTTTCAGTGCCAGATAGAGCTTTGAAAGTGTCAAAAATACAACAAAAAGAGAATAATTTCTCAAACATAAGAGTCCATCAGCTTTTTTCTTTTCTTTCTTTATAGCCAGCCTACTGGGAAACAAACAAACAACCCATCAACAATCCTAGCTTCCCAGAACTGGTGTTCAACTGCAAAGACTATAATGTACTGTGAAAAGGAGCTAAAATTATCCCTGGTTTACCTAGGAACACTTGTAACTGAACCATCTCCCCTTCTCGTGCAGGCATGCAATTCTCTAATTTTTATGGATTGATAGCAGCAGGAAGAAGCTTGCCAGCATGGTCTGGATTTTCTTTTGAAGCACTGTCCCTTCTGCAAGAGGCCATTTTAGCCCTCGGACATCTTTCCCAGTTTCCCCTAAAATAAATAACAATAAAATCCACCCACTATTCCCTGCTGTTTGCACAAAAGCTAACCTTTCTCTGCCTCAGAAGGCGGCGTGCTCCTCTGCAACCCTGGCGGGTAAAACCATAAGCCAGAGCTGACCTTTCTGTGGATGAAGTGTTAAGACCTCAGCTGAGATACAATTGCTGGCATGCAAAAGGCCAGGCAGAAAAAAAACATTGATTCACTGGAGCACTAAACTTAGTGAGAAACAGGCCATAAGGGAATACCAGTAATTCAAACCCCCACGCCCACAGCAACTGAAGTCTTTTCACAAATCATAAAGGCTCTAGTTCCATGTCTAAAGTATTAAAGGAGAGCCCTGATTTGGCATCTTATCTGCAAATGGACAAGGACTGCATATCCCAAGGCAAATGGGCTTTTAGACTGGCACTTTCCACCTTTCTCACAGCTGGCAAGAACTCCCAAGGAAGCCAACAAAGGGGGCATTCAAGGCATTACTTAAGATCTGCATTAAGCTCTCTCCATTCTCTCATTCAGCATCCTTGATTCCTTTAAAAGATGCTGTTCTTCTGCACCTCTGAACCTTTAAGACCCGTGAAAAGGTGAAAAATACAAAAAGAGTAAAATCAAATTGTGCTCAACCAAAATAAATTCCACCAAGGTCAAACCCAGCCATGAGGTTATTTGCTCTCATTAGGGTAAGGAGATTAAAAATGACCAATTACATGGAAAAAGAGGAGAAAAGGATTCTATTATATACAACAATATAGGATCAAGCCTAAAATGGATGGGCAGATATTCAGACATCAGTTATTCTCTGATATGCAGTATGTTTTTTATAGAATTCCAATCGAAAAAATTGTGAAGATGAATAGCTTAGATGACTTCAAAAGACAACAAGTCCAACCCATGACTGAGAATCAATAGCTGTTGCGTGAATCCAGCTTGTGAATAATTTATACAGGCCTACTTCATTCCAGATAGTAATCCAGCCAGAAATCCAATAACTAATTCTCAATTTCCATTCAGTTACAGTAGAGTAATTTATCTTAACATTTAAGTATTCAACTTGTTACCATCAGATGTGTTGACAAAGTGGAATTTTCTGTAATTACTTTACAATGGAGCACATGCAACAGATAAGATCCTTTGCCTTTCTTGTAGGACACGTTCTTGCTGTGTAGTAACCACAAAGCAGTTTCTTCAGGGAGCGTTGCTATAACCAACGGTTTGTTTGAAACAAATATACTACATAAAAAGGAGAACCAAAGATGCTAGGTATGTGAAATAATCAAAAACAGAATAATGCACTAAGAAGGGCTCTAAATGCTGCAGTTTTTAAGAATGTCATTTTCCTTTAAAGGCTAAGAGTTTGTCATCAAGCTGTGTCACACTGCAAAGACCACTGGCTAAAACCATATTTGGTATGAAAAATAGTATCATGGACTTCAGAGATGGTAATACAGATACAGATATAGATACTTTTATTAGCCAAGCATGGTTAGACATGCAAGGAATTTGACTTATAATAGCAAGCTTAGGGGAAACTAAGTTTAGGTTCTTCATAATCTGCTGTTTCCTCTCCCTTGCAGTGGCAATCTAACAAGCTTTGCTGCTTAATCCCTTCCAAAATTTCATATATCTATTCCTTCCAATTTATTCACCCCCAGTGGCCAAACCATCAGCCATTGTCACAATCTGCAAGGATTATGGGTTGTTTTTTTTAAATATACAATATAGGATCAAGAGTGAAATGGATGGGTAGGTAATACAGGCATCAGTGATTCCTTCATGTGCCTGAGAAATTATTGTTTTTTTCTACATCTGTTCCCTATTCTGTCAAGATTCGTGTGAACCTATAGAAACAGAAAGGAGAAGAAGGGGACATGTATGGGTTTATTGACTGAATTTAGCTCCCAAGAATTGAGAGACATCATGCGAAAGCCTTGACCTGAAAGCAAGTGCACACAAAGACTTGATTTTGAACACTTCTGTGGCAAAGACTGACAATGTTTTCAGGTGAGATTTGTTAAATCATTGTCACTGAAATCTTGTATAAGACTGCTGAATCAATTCATAGGAGTTCTCAAAATACACAAGAGAGCAAAGAGAGTTGTACAAGATGCGGCTGCTTTAAAGAGTCAAAAAGAGGTACTCCATTCTTGCTCCTACGTGTTTATTTATTTATTTAATTTATATGTTTCAAAGGATCTCTTCCAAATTCATTCTGTAGCACTCTGTAGTACTGCTCATGATCAATCCTTGGGAAGGAATGAGATCTTTCAGAGATACATAATAAGCCAACATTCAAATTGAATACCCTGTCTGGATACAGAATGAAATTCTGAACTCATAATTCTTCCAGATAACAAGACAAGCCAACTTGGGACCCGCAACCTAGTTTTGTAAAATGGGTGTTTCACTCACAAAGGTGCCCTTACCTCATCACCTTTCAAGACTTCTGTTCCATCCAGCTCCCGAGCCTGGCTTGATTTTTGCATCATTTGCTTCTCCAAGTTGGCAATCTCTTCCTTGGCGGTCTGAAGTTCCTCAGCCTTGGCTGTTTTCTTCCGGGAAATGATGGAGGCCTGTGGGGGTTTTCAGACTGTACAGTATTAGGGAAAGGCACCAAAGAGGATGATGCATGAAAGGAACTGACATGCCAACTTCAAAAATTTGAGGATGCGTGGCTGGTGAATTCTGGAAGTTGAAGTCCACATATCTTAAAATTGCCAAGTTTGGGAAACTCTATGTAAGGCACATTGAAATTTATAATTTGAAACAATTAAAGCCTGAGAAATTGTAACACAAGATTAGTTAACCAAATAATTTCTTTTACTGCCTGTATACCATATTGCCAATTGAAATTCTGTTTTCACCCAATTCCAAATGTGGTTGTTTATAGCTCAATTCTGGTCTAGACTGCAGAGTGAGGTGGGGAGGTCTTTTAAGGCTACAATTCAGCAGGCCAAAGATTGCAAAGTAGATCCAGCTATAATACTGGTTAGGACTGAGTTTTGGAGGGGGTTTAAACCAAAAGATTCCAACTTCAAGATCAAGTTATATATTTCTAATCTGTTTCCCATTCAAAGTGGTAAGGAAATGTACAACTTGTTTTTTATAATTATACTCATAATCAGAGGAGTCTTTGAGGTCACAAGTGAGGACACCTATACATATATACTGCATATTCATGTACATAAATAATATATAGAATAAGGTAGAAAGAAATATCTCAAAAGACACATTTTCAACATTTTCAAAAGATTCTTGCAGTCAGCAATGCAGCAATATTCCTTTACTACAATCAGTGGATGGCCACCACCAGTCACAACTCACTTGTTTGACCTTCAGTGGCCTCCGCATGGGATAGACTACAATTCCCAGAACTCTCCACCAGCAAGACCTTTGGGAAAGACTGATATAAAGATTGTCAGGGATGCCCACTGTCCTATTTTTAAATGGTATAATTTTCCAAACACTAATCCCATATCAGACACAAAGCAATATTCAAGTTCTTTATTAATAGCTGAGTCAACCCTGAAAAATAGGAGGAGATGCCAATTCTAGCAGGACTGAGCAGGGAAAACAGTGATTTATTTCAACGTGGGCATCCCAACTTTCCTCAACTGTTTTAGGCACTTGTGGCATTTAACTGGCTGCATCTTGCATGTGCAAAAGCTAGCATTCTAGGACACCACTGGGGATCTGAAATCCTTTCTGAGATGTCTGCAGGAGGTCACGGTAAAGAGAACAGATATGCAGGGCCAAATCGGAGTGTCAAAAACCATTAGGTGGAGAAACATTTAATTTTCTTTAGGTCTTGTTGAAATATAAAAGCCAGGGAGGCACATTTTATACAGCGTACTGTCATGTAACATCTAATGCAAGAACAAATCACGTTCCAAGGCACAACAAGTGCATACTACAACTAAAATATGACAGGCAAAATGCACAACTATATATATGACAAACTTCTTCAAATTAAACCCAAGCCTGGTGTTTTTACTAATTCAAAAGGCTGACTTTGCCACTCTACGAGTGATTTTGAGGAAAGCCTCCCCTTAAAGCATTCTGTCTTCTCATTGGCTGAAATAATTCAGTCTGAGTGTTCTCTAAGCTCTTTGTTTCTCTAAATGGAGTCCATGGTGACAAACAGTGTTAAAAACACATAGGCTGCTCCAGTAAAATGGATGAAAGTGTACTGTGGAGCAGGGCAAAGAAAGCCATCTGTTTTTGATTAAGTGAGGAGCTCTGAATTCCTGCAATGGCTTTTCCAAAGGATATCAGCACTTTATATTGGGAGCCAACTGGTCTCTTGTATCAGCACATTATGTAGCATTCTTAGTCAAGAAATCATCAATATTTAACATCATAAAGGCTAAGATTTACATGCTGGTCCTGCAAAGAATTTGTTCTTACTTGTTGCCGGTACATTGAAAATTTACTATCAATAGGTTCGTATTTCATCATCCTCTTCTCAATTAACTGATTGATTTGGGCATTAATCTCTTTTATCTGAAATGACAGAACATTTGAGAACAATTTTTTCACAGCCAAGGTAATAAACTCACCAATGTTGCAGACAGAAGCTAGTTCCAGAAATAGGTTAACTTTTCAATGATGGATTCATATCAGGCAGTGTTACATCTAGGTTCTAAAATACAGATTCTGGAATTTTGAGTAACTCTTCTAAAATTACACTATGAGTTTTAAAATAGCAAATGGCAATTACTTGTTTTTATTTCGGTGTCCTTTTCAGCACTTGTCAGTGAACAAGCAATTCAAGCCAAAATCCTTGAGTTGGAGGGGGCTGTTAGGCTAGGGAGTCCAACTTGCTCAGTTCAGAGATCCCAATTAAAATCCCAAACAGGTGCAGCTCAGCCTTTGTTTACACACATTCAGTGAAAGGCAGGCATTCATCACCTAAACTCACCTATATTCTCTCAAAAAACAGCTAAGAGTCCTTGGTGCCTTGAAAACTAATATACTTGAAATAATGGTTCATTATCAATTACGTTCAAATTGGAAATTCAGAAAATACATGGTAAGGAGGCTGCAGTGGGACTGCAAATCAAAACAAATCTATTATATCGTCTACTGAAATGACTTGAGATTGGTTTCAAGACCCTCTCAAATTTTATAACTAAATTCATATTAAAATTTCCTTTCCTTTGTTTCCCCATCCTGTCTGCTGTGATTTACCTTTTGAAATAAAGATTCATCACAGCGCTTTCTCTTTTATTCCTATTTTTTGGAATGGTCTGACATTACGTAATCAAGGCATTTTATCGGACAGGAAACAAGATAAACCCACACCTGTAAATCTCTCTATTTCTCTTTCTTCTTTTCAAGGAGCTGGCCAGATAATGAAAGTTATGCTCACCAATACTTGTTCCTTTACTTCTGACTCAGGATTACATTTTACTAAAAGTGAGCTGCCTGATAGCATATTAACTACCACTGATTCTTTGGAGGTTTTGCTAATAAGGAAATGGATACTGATTCATGTATTATTGCACAGAGGGAGTAAATTGACTCGGCATTCTTCTGGCGTTTCATGAATGAGGACGTTGGGTCAAAGGAGCTTTTGTCGTTCCAACTCCTGAATGTTGAAAAGGGTCCCCTGGGATAATCTCCAGGGAGGCTAACATTATCCTGAGATGATCCCAACCATCTATTTCAGGGCATATGGATAATGCCTGGGCAGATGTAAAAGAGGTTGAATATTAAATAATCTTACTTTAACCTGATGCCTTCAGAATAGAATGTATTAAACTGCCATGCTTCTGCGCCAGCATGACACATACTCTGAATATGTGCACTTCTATCCTTCCCTCTTATTGGTAAGCATCCCAGGGCCATCTGGCTAAAACTCCCTGAAAAATTAAATACTGGATTATTGTCAATAGTCTCTGCAATTTAAGTGGCCTTTACTCACAAGGAAATCCAGCCAATTTGGGTCTCTGAGCCAGTTGAGTTCAACATGAAAGCCTCAGCCTTAACCTGATTTATCTGCATGATATGTTGACCAACAATTCTTACTAATGCTGGTTGGGGATAATGGGGTTTATGGCCCAAACCTCAATTCAAAGACCAACTACCTGGTCAAGCCACTTGAAAAAGCAATTCACTGCCATTTACTACTGCGGATAAGTTCTTAAAAGATCTTCAAAATCTTTTAGATCTTCAAAATCTTTTTGCTAACTTTTTCAAAATTAGCAAAACAATTTGCTAATTGTTTGGCTTTTTTTTCCCTGCCAACCTACTTTGGATTCAAGCTCGTTGAGATCTGACTGGCCCATGGCTGGCTCGGCCACCACTTTTTGCAAAAGGCGCAATGACTGTTTCTTTGCTTCCAGCTCTCTAGGAAATTTCTCAGAGACCAAGTATGTATTGAACTTTGTTTCTTCTTCTCGACTCTTCATTAAGCCTGAGCAACCAAACAGAACAAAACCATCACATCCACATGTGTCTAAACAAAGGGAAGAGAAGGGCCATTTAGCGTCATGTTGTAATAACTATAATTTAGATCAAGCTATTTAGGAGTACATTGCATTAATTTCTGTGAGAATCGAGGAGGAGAAAGTCCCCTGTGTTTCAATTTACAGTGTACTGAGATAAATATAGACATTAGCGTCTAAAAAGTAAGCTGGAGAAACCCCAAAGCACACAGATTTTTGTAGAAAGAGATGTCATTTTCTTTTTTCCTTTTCCTGCATAAGGATAGAAGATTTGAGAACAATATTTAGTTCAGATCACTCTTTCTCAACCTTGGCAACTTGGAGAAAGCTGGGGAATTCTGGGAGTTGAAGTCCACACATCTTCCAGTTGTCAAGGTCACGAAACACTGGTCTAAGTTGTTCTCTGCCTCATTAATGTAGACACAGCAGTTGTTTTCAACTTTTATACTTTATGTGTTTCATAGGCCCCAGCAGCACAAAGTAGGGTCACTGGAGAATGACTATTTGTCCTAAGCTCCAAGAGTACAACAGATATTAGAAATGTATGCCACCCAGAGCACTTTTCTGCTTCATGTTTTGGGAAAGTTTTGAGAACCAAGGCTTATTGTTTGAACATGACAACCATCATGGTTTGTGAGAAAGAACTCACCAACAAAAATTATAATATAGGTTTTAATCCAGTTAATACATTTTTTGCAGTATTTTGATATTTAATGTGCTTTCCTTCCATAAACTAAAAGTGTAAACTCTCAATTTCTTTGCAGGTTAGACATACATTTTCAAAGAGGAACAAAAATATGCCATTTCCCTCCTTCCCCTGTGATTGTGATAGTCAGCCAGCAAAGCCTATCATTGAGTGACTGCTCCCAAACATACAAACACAGAGGAGGAAAGAAGGTCCACTTTAAAAATTGCACAGTTCAGACTTGAGATTTGCCTCCTGAGGACAATAAGCTGTCCTTATTCCCCCCCACAATTTGACTGAATATTTTCAAAGAATCTTGTTTTTTGAAAGTAGGCTAGAGAAGAAAAAATAAAGTGTAGATTAGCCTTAATAATCTCTTTTTCCCCCCCAGTGTTTCTTCATAGAGTGTCTAAGCCCAGACCCTGAACTGTATACTTGGCCCAGGGCTTAAGCTCCCTTGAGATCCATTTTGCCACTGGCATCATTCCATGCAAAAAGCTGCAAGTTCATCCAGAGTCTTTTTCCTCCACTGGATGTTTCTCTTCTTATAAGATAGAAAGAGGAAGTTAGTGATCTGTTCACACAAGGGAAACAGGAAGATATTTTTGTGTGAGGATGCACTAAGAAAGAGAAATTCTCTTTCTGCATTGAATAGGCACTTGCTGTTCACATGGATTTTAAATGCAGAACTCAGAATACTTGTTGATAATATTCGGAAAGGCTCCTGTCAACAGTCTATAAAATAACTAGAACTAGTTATTGAATGTTTTGGCTTTGGCACTCTTGGATCAAATTCTTCTAACCCTTCTGTTGATACTAAAAGAGAAAAGGATCAAAGATTTAACTCATTCTGTTAGTACCATAAACATCAGTGATTTGCTTTTTTGTCAGGAAAGTGACTGTACAGTAGAATGAGGCCTAATGAATGATTAAGAGTTTCTGACTGCATTCTTCCAAATTATTTTCCAACAAAGCACTGTATATAGCCTGGTCTTACCAAAAAATAAACACTGTGAAGACTGCAAACTCATTCCATTGTTTTAATGTAGCTTCTTAGCAAACTCAAAGGCTAATTGAGATCTCAACCAGACTTTCTAACCTTGTTGTCCTATCCACAATGATAATTTAAAACACTCCAACTGAAAATCCACAGATTTTCAAAGTACTTAATCTGAGATGAACTATCATTCAGTGTTATTCAATTCTGTCAACAGTTGATGTCATCAGTTCTTAGCAGGAAAGACCTGGTAAGTGTAGCTTACACAGGGGTAAACTATGCAGGCTTACTATGATCCAAGAGGAAAGACAATATTTCAGTGCTTAAGTTTTAAAAATAGTGTAACAGGCTGTCTTTTAACAGATCAGTCTTTTTTCTAAAGACTCTACTAATGCTTAATTCGGCAACAGTATTCTCTGAGACAAACAGAAATAGAAATGCTAGAAAACTGTGAATCTGCATCAAGCCAAACCCTGAAAATGAAAATATAAATTCAGAGGGGTGTAAATTATAGCTTTTGCTTTTTTTGTATGTATTTTTATGTGCATGTTTTTGGCAGAAAACCAGAAGGCAGAGTGGGAAAAAACTGAAAGCTCCTACTTACTTTCTGGCTTTGAATCTACGGCTGCATGACGCATATCCTTGAGCTGAAGTTGGACTCTATGTAGTCGCTGCTCTGCATGAAAAAGCTGAAAAAAATATGCACAGGGGTTATTCATCTGCCTGACTCTTTGGAAATAGATAGTTTCATGCCAAACAAAGAGGAAATGTCTATGAAAAGCCTGCTAAAGAGATGGAGAATACATACAAAGAGCTATCTGTTCCCTCCCAGAAATCAGAGGATATTGAAATGGCAGATTTGGCAAGACAAAGTGTCCACCTGTTGTGCCAACTCTAGGCAGCATTTTTTAGATGGACCTGGTTAACATTATGTTGGCAAAGCAGACAGTTGGGAAAATCCTCCTAGGGAAATCAAGGGATTAGTCTGTCATCTCAAAGAAAGATTCCAGAGGCTGGTGAGCAAGACTGCTGACCTCCAACATCTGGTATGGGGAAGCAAGAAGGGAATTAAGGCAAACCCTTATTTCTTCCACAACTAGAAAACAATGTTTCTTGGGAGCTTTAGAACCTGTAAAAAAGGAATACTAAACCCAATAACAACACTGGTGTCTCTGAAGAAACCCAAGTTCTTGAGTAGAACAGTTATCCTGATACCTGGTTTTTCTGTTCTTGCTTTTGCTGGGCGAGAGCTTCCTCCTTCTCCTTCTCCACTCGAAGCTGTCGTGCCATTTCAAGCATCCGTTGATGATTCTGCACTGTCTCCACCTTTAGAGAAAGGGGACCAGCCAAGCAAGTGAGCCAAGAAATCCATCCAAAAAGATTGTGTGTCTCACAGGTTCACACCATGTTTCCTTCCTGTTCTAAAGACTTGTGGAGCTGTCATCTCAGTGTCAGGCTCAAGATCTTGAGAAGTTCTGGAGCGCTGCCTGGAGAAGATTCCCTTTCCTCCTGTGTAAGCCATTTGATTCCTTCTCCAGACTCACAGCTTGTAAACCTTAATTCTTGTTTGCATTCCAGAGTGAATCTTGTAAGCCAAGGGTGATGGTACCTCACTTCTCCCACTTACCCGCTTTTTCAATCGCTCTACCCGTTTCATCAGCTGATCCTTCTCCTCTTCCATTGCGGTGATATCCTAGTCGTAATACAGACACAAATAAGCCTTGTGGTATAAGTTTCCCCTGCCAGTCATGTCCAACTCTAGGGGGCAGTTTCATCTCTGTTTCACAGCTGAAGAGCCAGCTTTGTCTAAAGATGTTCTGTGGTCATATGGCCAGCATGACTATGCACTGAAGCACACAGAACACTGTTATTTTTTCCCATTGAATTAGGAAGTACCTATTTATCTACTTGCATTGTGCATGCTTTTGAACTGCTAGGTTGGCAGGAGCTGAGATGGACCCCCTGTTGCACGGCAGCACTTGGGTCTTGAACTTGGGCTGTTGACCTTCCAGCCAACAAGCCTAGCATCTTAATTGCGTGCACCACCGCACCCTAAAAGTGAAGGAACAGGGAGCCCTACAAATCAGAAATCCCTAAAAGAGAATATAAATATCACCAACTGAATTATATTGAGGACCTATATGTTGAGAGGGTCAAGAGAAGGGAGGAGAAGACACCTCTCACCCTAGATATAAAATGTTTGAACCTCTTCCCTCTGGATAGTGCTGTCTTGCAAGTATACTGAGAGTTGCTGTACTGCAGTCAAATTCTAACAATGCTTGGCCAATAAAGAATCTGAATCTGAATTCAGCTCAGGATTCCAATTGTATAACTTTAGGTACACTAATTAAAATCAAGTCAGCATATTCAAAGGAGGAATTAAATCTTACTTTATAGGATTTGTGGAAGTGCAGAAATTGCCCTGAGACTTCTGACTTATAAATTCTCAGGGGCCTTAATTCTCAATTTGTCCTGACTTCAGGCAACCAAATAGTTGTGAACTGGCAAGTGGGTTTGTAAAATATTTCTGAGCTAGATATCCATGTAAATTTGACTTTATCTGTTTCATTTATGGAAATTTTATGTAGATTTTCAGAGCAAGGGTTGCAGTAGTCCTGGCTGAGATATATTTTAAAAATTAAATTGACTGAAATTGCATTTTCTTAACAATGCAATTTTGTAAACAATACAACTGATTCTCGGTTAAAAAAATAATACTTGAAAAATGTGGGCATTCGTGGGGAGAGGCAAGGGGAGGGCAAGTGACATCACACAGGTCATGACATAATTATGTGAATTGCAAAATAATATGATATGTCAGATGCAAATTATCTCACGTGCATCATTTCCCAGATAACATCATGATATCACTGGGGCTTCTACTCTCAAATACCTATGCCTAAAAATCTCAATATTTTTTTACCCTTCTTATTTCTGCAGTTGAGAAGCCAGATGTCTTGAGCTGTTCACATTCTTTATGTAAGCCTTTGAAAGCTTCCATCAGTTCTTCATACTATCAAAAAGAAAAATATTATATCTAATGCTGAGATTACAAGCCAGTTAATTCTGAGCACTATCATGTTTACATTCCCAATGATCCTAATCTTAGCACAGGTGATCAAATTAATAGATCTATGTAGTCTCTTGAAACAACCCATTTTAGGAACCAAGCCCTATCAACTAAATCCAAACCCACCTTTGTCTGTATTTAAAGAACAAAGTACAAAAAATAATGAACACATAAAATGTTTGCAATAAGATGGCATAAAAAAAGTGATTTGTCATCCCAAAACAATATATATAAATTATACAGCAGATCAAAATCATACAACTACTGTCTCACTTCAAATATCTCCTTATGACACAGTTAAACAATCCCAAAGAGATTTATCCATGGTTTACCTTTGGTTTGCTTGTATTACAAGCCATCATTGGATAAGTTTTTTTCACCTGGCTTTCCTGCATATGGTACAAGAAATATATTATCAAGGTTACCTGTCTGTTGGTATCAGCCACTGTTTCATCCTGAAGGAACTCAGTCGGCACGTCCACCTTGATCAGAAAGCGTGCCAAATAGGCCCTTTTCTTGAGTTCACTGGTCCGTTGAAGGAGCCAATGCAGGACAGGATGAATGACAGGCTTACTTCCTGTAACTAACCCTTGACGGAAGGTGCTCCTGCATAACAAGAGTAAAATCATCCAAAGGTATAAAATAACAGGAACTTATAGCTAGCAGTTTCTTGCGTACCTATCAAAAGGCTGAGGACTAATCAAACTAATTATGTATTGGCTTCTAATTCTCAATGCAGATCACAACCTACCCTCCCTGAAGTAGACAAAGGCAGTTCAGCAAAGGAGATTTTATTTAGTTATAGAAATGTTTACCCTACTGTTCAGTTTCACAGGGACTTAAGACAGCTTATATAAATGATATTTACAATATTACAAAATATATTGAAATAGAAACAGCAGGATCATTTGAATCAAACAGACAGTTTTTCCAACCTCACACGATGCCTGTTTCTTATGTGATTGTTCCGTCAATCAAATATCTCTCAATTTTTCTGTTTTCCAAAACTACATTTTCGAACAGGCTGCTCATTTCAGTGCTTCCTGTTTTCATCCCAGCTGCTCTCATTGACTGCGCTTTAGTGAAGGCCCAGCTGCCTTATCTATTCAGACAACTGGATTTTAAATCTCCCATTCTCAGCAACTATATGTGAGAAGTTGCTGGCAACATCATATGTCCAATTTTATTTAGCCCTGCCTGGAACTGTGCTAAATGCCATTCTCTTCAGATAAACCTGACAAATTCCCTCCACACAATCATGGTTGCCAGTTTAGGGAAATTAACTAGGAAGCAACTATTACTTTGCCTTTAATCAACTGCATCTGGACTGTCTATTTTATACTATAAGCTCTTGGAAAAAGACACTAACACTTTTTAAGTGTTAAAACAGTAGCACCCTCTAGTGTTGAACAGAATGAATAAAGGAGCTGAAATAAACAGCAGCAATCCAATGCAGCTTGAAGAAAATACATCCTAAATTCAACAGTTTGGAAATTGAGTTTAGCTGATTTTATTGAGACTTATTCCCACCAATACTCAAAAACTGGCTGACATAAAAAGATAAACACAAAACAAACTTTCTGAGATTTTCATGACTATCCCCATCCTTGCACCCAATTCTTCATCAGAATTCATCTTCAAAATTAAGATTATCCAATGATAAAATATTATGTGATGTATAAGTTAACAATCTGGTGATTCTATAAGAGATACACATGGTATAAATATATGATGTTACTGAATTCAAGCTGCATTTTACAATTAGCAACAACACATAAAGGTGCTTTGTGGAGGGGCTGTGTTGTTCCCTTATTTTTTAAATGTTGTGAACAATTTGTAAGAGTTGCAGGGAGTTGGGCAGCATATATATTTAATACATTGTTTTTATTATCACTACTACTTACAAGTCACTGGTACCTCCTGGAGGTTTGTATTTAAGAATACCAAGCAGGGTCAACATCCGTTTCGCTGTGTGTTCTGGCAACTCTTCTCTAATGTCAACAATATGCTGAAAAGTTTAACCATAGCTGAGGTACAACTGACATAATAACCTTCATTACTGTAAGCAACTTAAATGGACCAAATATAATGAGCATGAACAGCTGGAGATGTTCAATGGAATTTCTCAGAAGTAGAAGCATTAGTAATGCCATGATTTGAGCCTGGACATACTTAGATTCATTCACAGGATTTCAATGGTCTTAGCATTGGCATTTCTAACTCTCATAACATGAGGAAAAGAGCCTTATTTCAAGTCAACCCACAAAGCCAGCCAGATTTGCATTTTGTGCATCAGCCCTCTTCAATATGGCACCCCCCACATAAGTTTGTAAAAACATCTACAATTCCCATTCAGTCCAGCCTTTGTCCAGATTTGGGTGCCAGCCCGGATCAAGCTAGTTTAAAGGATCAAACCATCAGATTGAATCATAACTATAAAGCTGAAAAAAAAACCCAAAAATCATCTAGTCCAAGCATCTGTAACATGCAGAAAAAAACTATTAAGCTATCTTTTCAAGATGGCTACCCAACTTCTTCTTAAAAATATCCAGTGATGGAAAAAAACTCCACAACCTCTGTTTGTAGACTGTTCCTCCATCAGGAAGCTTTTCCTTATATTTAAGCATAATAATAAAAATACTGCATTACAATTATTTTTAGGCAACAGGACATTTTTTCATTTTTTTTCTTCTAAAAATGGTATTTACCTATACCAGAGGTGTCCAACCTTGGCAACTTTAAGATGTGTGAACTTCAACTCTAAGAATTCTTGAGCCAGCTGTGGCTTCAACTCTGGGAGTTGAAGCCCATACATCTTAAAGTTGCCAAGGTTGGGCACTCCTGATCTATACCAATTCAGGAGGACGTAAAGCAGTCTATAAATATAATACACAAATATATAAAGTGACCCCACAGTGAGGCACCACCTTGCTGTGGTTGAGGGGCTTATGTGCTCTGAAGAAGACGAGAACTCTGCCAGAGGTTCAACCATACTGGACAAGTCTCATCAGAGGAGCCAGACGAAGTGTGTCTCCCACCTATAAATATGAGAAGTAAATTACAGAAATCCATACCGGCTCGGTCGTCGCCTGGGTTAACAAGGACTGCGCTAGATGTTG
>JANHZU010002815.1:82810-94670 GCA_032468055.1 Acrochordus granulatus | reverse complement strand
GGAAAGAAGACACGCCCCTTCCAGACGATGGAGCAGAGCAGGGAACGCGCGGGCGGGGGGGGGGAGAGGGCGTCTGACCGCGCCTGTGCAGTGCGAGGAAGCGCGTCGACCCGTCTGTGTGGAAGAAAAAAAACTACTCTTGAAAATGAAGAGGGGAAAGAAGGGGCTCCGGCGTGGCCGAGGACCGTCCCGCGGGGAGGGGAACCCCGCGGAACTCAAACCGCCCCCCGCTTCCTTGGCCCGCCGGAGGGTGGACGACAACGCCCAGAGTCCGCAGCCAGTTCGCCGAGGCGTCGGGGATTGCCCTCAGATGCCTCCCATCCGGCAGGGACTTGTCCCTATTCGCGGGGATGACCGCCCGCATTTAGCGGGGCGGTTTGCCCGGACAGGCCCGGGCGGGGGACCGCGAGCAAGACCACAGGGCAGGGGTCTCTTCGGGGACAGGCAGCGGCCGCCGTCAGGGGCAGGGCCCGCCTTCCGATGCCCCCTCGCCCGTCAGTGAGGCCGGGGGTCCGCAGAGCGCCTGCCGTTCGGTGCGAGGGAGCGCGAGGGGTCCCCCGCCGGCCGCGAGCCCGCGTATCCGAAGGCGCGGCCGGAGGGGACGCGCGGCGCCCGGGCCGTGCCACCTTCCCGCCGAGCCAGGCGGCTCCTGCTTGTCCCCGCGCTTTGTCCGCTTTCGAGCCGCTGGCGGGCAGGACCGGGCGAAGAACGGGGCTCAGCCCTTACGGGGCGCGGGCAGCGTCTGAACCGCTCGGCCCCGCCCCCTCGCGTGTCTGCTGGGGCCCCCAAGTGGCGTTGCACGGAAACCCCAACCCGGTCCCCCCGGCTTCGCCAGCGTCAGCCAAAACGCCTTTCGCTGAAATCGGAAGGTTCACCCCGCCCGAAAGAAGCAGAAAGCGCGGGGTGACCCCTCGCAAGGCGCGCTGTCGTCTGTTCCCCCGCCGCGGAGCCCGAGCGCGCCGGCCGCTCCCCACGACCAGGAAGCGCGCGAGGCGAGCCCCGGCAGCCCTGCGCCGACGGCGGGGGGAGGGAGGCGCGCGGGAGCCGCGGACCTTCCCGGCGAGGGACCGCCCCGCCCCGCCCCGCCCCGCCTTCAAGACTCGCGGCGGGCTTCGTAGAGGCCGAGCAGCTGCGGGGCTCCGCGAAGCTGGAGGCCGGGGGGACCGGCCGTCTCCCGGGATGGCGGCCCGGCGTAGCCTGAAGCCCTCGTGCGGGTACGAGACGGCCCGAGTGGTGCGCGTGCAGAGCGCCTTCTACGGGAGCGTGAAGTGGGCGATTCGCTCGGTGGTGTGCGCGTACGTTTGGTAGGTGGGGCGCGCGAGATGCGGGTCGACCAGCGGGGGGCCCGGGCCGTGAGCATCCCGCTCCGGGCCAGCGGGTAAATCGCCAGCGCGGCAGCCGTTTGTTCCCCGAGGCGGACCCTCGGTTTCGCCGGACAGACAGCGGGGCCCTTCGCGACGGGGCTGAGGGCTGAGGGCCGCGGTCCGCAGGCCCCGAAGGCCTTGAGGCGTCACGAGATGCTTCTTTGCCCACTTCGCTGCCGCGGGCGGGCGCTGCGCTGCGCTGCGCAGTGCGTCATTGCGGCGATGCGTGTTGCGCGGGGGCTGAGCCGAACGGACTTTGAGGTCAGCGCAGGGCGGAATTGCCGCGTGAAGACGCGGTGCCCAGCATGGAGGCCTTTCTCCACTTGCGCCGAGAAGCGGAGGACCGTCGTGGTTTGGGGATCTTCCAAGGGGCCTCCCCGCGTCCAAGTGTGTCACTCAAGCGAAGCCGTTTTTGTCCAGACAAGTGCAGCTTTGTGACTTCGGCGCGTGAACTTTCCACCCACGTGAAACGAGCAAGCCACTCTGAAAGGCCCGCTTTTTGGCCTTCAGGGCAGTCCAAATGGATAAAGAAGTCCACAAACCGAGGAATCTTGCATGTTCCCAAGAGAAGAGAACCGAACCGTGGTAGCTCAGGGCCGGACCTGCAGTCCTTGGTGCTCTTTGAGCTTCTTTGTTTTCCTGCAGATGTTCTTGTACAACATCTTCATTGTTCCAGCTAGGCAACATCTTCAGCACTGAAGGTGATCCCAAGTTGGGTGATGAAATGTCTACAAGGAAAGAAGCAGCTCAGAGAGCGCCAAGGACTCCACAATGTTCCTGATTCTTCTTGGCAAGATTTACTGATTTATTCCCTCCCCGTCTGCTAGAAGTTGGCAAGGTGGGCTCCGATCGTAAGCCGCATTTTGCTGAAGCAAGGTCTATGACGCTCTCAAGTACTTTCTAAACCTCGGTTCTCCCCTCTGCGAAATGAGCGTAAAATGAACTCACCAGGTCAGAACCGATCCACCTTGTCTCTTCAGTGGTGTCCTTGTGTTTGATCGACGCTATCAGAAGAAAGATTCGGTCATCAGCTCGGTGCATGTGAAGGTGAAGGGAGTGTGCCAGGCTGACACAAGGGTTTGGGACACAGCCGAATACACCATCCCTGGGCAGGTGAGTGGTTTTTTTGAAGGCAAAGGAGAAAACTATCAGGGTCCAGTGAAGCAAAGCGTTGAGCCTCAGGATACAGAGATGCATTCGGAAAGGCCCGCCTGCTAGTGATGCCAAACGTCTACTAGCATTCTTGAAGGGCTTGTTTAAGAGAAAGGCAAGATGGTGCCCCGTTCCGTGTCCATCACTTTGGCAACAGACTCTTTTGTCAAGCAGCTCAAAGAGTCCCTCATGGTCCTCTTGAAGGGACAAGCTAGTCTTGTGACCTGCTGCTCAGCCCCCAACAGAGAAAACAGCCAAATCATCCGGGAGGAATGGCTGGAGGTTGCCACTGATCTCCCTTTTCAGTCCCTAGAGCGGCGCTTTTCAGCCTTGGCGACTTTAAGGTGGGTAGACTTCAACTCCCAGAATTCCCCACTCAGCTGCTATTCTGGGAGGTGAAGTTACCCATCTTTAAGCTGACAAGACAGAAGACACCGCTCTGGAGTATGGGCTGCTTGAGGCTGTGTTATTACAGCAAGTCATAATGTGATTTTGTTTGCGTTTCCATCTTTGACTTGGCCATTGTGTGAAGCCATTCTCCCCGAGGGTGGGGCCAGTCCGGTCTGTTTACTGCAGACTGGGCTTTATCCTCACATCCTGCAAAGACAACCCTCGACCCATTCTCCTTGCCTCCTGGGTTTTGAATCTTTGAATGACTCGGTGTAAGATTTTAAAGTCGTTGCATTCGAATTACTTTTCAGCAGACCGACAAAGTGAATCCTCTTGTTTTATTCTGCTCATTTAGGGAGTGAATTCCTTTTTTGTGCTGACTAATATCATCATGACTGAAAACCAGGTCCAAGGCCTTTGCCCAGAGGTACCAGCGTTTCGTGATCTTAAAACCTAGCGAGACGGGCAAGAGATAGCTCTTCATTTTGGCAAACGTACATTTAATGAGGCACCGTGGCCGAGCGATAAGATGCTGGGTTTGTCGGCCAGAAGGTCAGCAGCCCGAATCTGAGACTCAGGTTCACGTAATCGGGTGAGCTCCCGGTACTTGTTCCAGCTCCTGCCAACCTAGCACTTTGAAAGCATGTAAAAATGCAAGTAGATAAATAGGTACCGCCTAAATTTGTGAGAAGGCAACAGCATTCCATGCGCCTCGGTGAATAGTCGTGCCAGCCACACGACCGCGGAAGGGTCCTTGGACAGCACTCTTTCTTCAGCTATGAAACGGAGATGAGCAGCACGCCCTAGAGTCGGACCTGACTGGCAGGGGAAAGCTTTACTTTCTTTGTGCAGACTGTATATTTAATGCTTCATTACCGTGGATAACAGTACTTCAGTGTACTGGTTCATGTGTCCCACCTTATTTGGCTTCCTGATTCTTCTTGGCATGATTTATTGATTTGTTCCCTTCCCATCTGCTAGAAGTTGGCAAGGTAGACTCTGAGCGGTGTCTGTTGACACGGGTTTACAAGTTGGCTGTGGAAAGCAGGGGAAATTTTGTGAATTTCAGGGGAATCTGAAGATGCTCTGAAGAGCATCAGGCTGGGAAGGCATCTCGTGATAAGCTATTCCCAGGGAGCTATCTTGGAGGAAAAAATGTGAAAGAAAGCGATGGAAATATCACCAGGATGCAACCTGTTATGAGGGAGACTGATAAGCCTAAAATGCTGACAGTGTACTTTTGGCAGACTTCAATGGAATTTAATTTAAGTTATTTAAAGTAATTGATTTAAGAATTTTGTGCTAATTTTTTTTCCTCTTTCAATGGTTCAGTTTCCTGTTGCCAAAGCAGTGTGTTCCACCGACAGAAGCTGTATGAAAGGTCGTATGGATCCACAGAGTAACGGTAAGCGACAGTATTCTTTTGCAGGTGGCATTTTAAGTTCCTTTCGGAGGGGCTGTTTCATCTCCAGATAATGTTCCTTGAATGCAATGTGATTACTTCCCTTCCCAGGAATCCAGACGGGGAAATGTGTGAACTATAACAGCACCATCAAAACGTGTGAAGTCTCTGCTTGGTGCCCTGTGGAATCTGTAAAAACTGTCCCAAAGTAAGGCAGTGTTTCTCTCAGCTATTCCTTTATCCTGCAGGTTAATCTGAGGAGTTCCCTTCATCCTTAATTGCTATCTGGGTAGATGACTGCAGGGAATTTTTGAGGGCCATCCTTGAAGACTATTCAGAAAGGCCAAGCTGGTGCAAACCACTGCAGCGTTCTGGTGTGCGTTTTGCGGACCCCAATCACTCAGGCCCCCAGCTAAGAGGATTAAGTCACATAGTGGTGGTTGTGACTATTTAGTCAGTGAGAACTGATTTGGATATTTTCATCCTTCCAGGCCAGCCATTCTGAAGAGTGCTGAGAATTTCACTGTTCTTATAAAAAACAACATCCACTTTCCAAAATTTAATTATACAACGTAAGTGGCTTCTTGGCTTGGGGTGACAATATTTACAGCAGCAGTCCCTGCTTCTCCTTCCCTGGGAAATAGATCCCTGATGGGCATTTTTTTGCTGAGATGTGGGGAAGCTTCTAAAATCTAAACAGAAGTACTGTAATTGATAGAGTGGGTTGCCCATTAAAGATTCCTCTAGAAGCATCTACTTTTGGCCTTCTGAGATTCTGCACTTTATAAAAAATGCATTTGTGTGGCCAGGCAAATAAAACTTGTTTTTCTGCTGTTCCCTACAGAAGAAATATTTTACCGGAATTTAATACTTCCTGTACATACAGCAAGCACGGGGCCTCTCTTTGTCCGATTTTCCGTCTAGGAGATATTCTTAAAGAGGCAGGAGAGAAGTTTTCAGAAGTGGCTGTTCAGGTGGGTAGCATTTTGAAAATCGTGAGAAGACTTGCCCATTTTGTGCTGCTGTTCGTTGGAAGGACTGAATTAGCAAGGGCAAACATTGGATTAGATTGTGAAAAGGAGAATTCAAACAGAAAGAGAGCTATGCTTTTTTATTCACCTGCCCTTTGGAGCAAAGATATTTCCTTTCTCAGCCATAGATGTATGTTATTTTACATAAAATAAAATTACCAAAGCCCTTGTTTGCCACCTATTCACCTGTTTAAACCCCTCAGTGTTATGATTGGTTTAGTGAATTTCTGATGCAGTGGACCACACATTTCACCCTTGGTCATCTCAAAGGTCATTGTTAGTGAGATAGGCACAAATGATATACATTCAGATTTAACATCTACCCTCTCCCACAGAAGATAAACTGAAATTCAAATTCATTTGAAATGTGTTGGCTGTAATAAGTACGAATATTCTACAGCCTTATTGTGAAACAAATGGGTTTCTTCCAACAATACAAATTTGGCTAAAGGTTTTCAGGAAGTGGTAGGGTTTTAAGAGTATTGAAACAAAGAGAAATGTTGCTGAAGGTGTTTCCAGGCATAAGGGAAAAAGTGGAAGTTGTTTGAGGAAGCAGGAGATGTGGTTAGAGAAGGAAAAGTCACAGGCAGAGATGTCTCTGGAGATAAGGAAAGAAATATGGGGGGAGGACATCAGATCTTGAACATAAGAAGAAAGCCTTGTATAAAATACACAGCAAACATCGTAGGACTTTAGGAGGAATGTCATTGTCATAAAAGTGTGTCAGTGAAATTCAGAGGTCTTGGTTGAATTCGGAAGGGGAAGAACAGGAACCAGGGTTTCCACATTGATATGGAGAGTCACACATATTGTCCACCCGCATATTCTTCTCAGCTTCACGGTGAGGGTAATCTTTTCCACACAGCATCTTCTCTGCTAAGCAATCAAAGAAGCTGAATTTGAAGGAATCACCCATCTATTTTTGATGTTAGCTTTGCTTTATGGGGCAGAATAAATTAGATTTTGTGGGGAGTTGTGATAAATGCTTCCAGCTAGAAAACAGCTTTCTAGTTTCCCTCCCTCGTTTTGAGAAATTGACAAGAAAGTTGCAGTGTGGATCCAACAGCTCCTTCTACAAATGCAGTCTGATATATATTCAGAAGCCTGTAAGACTGGCAGTCAGGAACGCCTGCTAAAAGCCCGTTCTTGCCTGCTAAGTCCTTCTTGCAGATTCACTTCTCTAATGATCTTCTCCAAGGGAGGCATTATAGGCATTGAAATTAACTGGGACTGCAACCTAGACAAATGGCTCCACCGTTGCAGACCCAGCTATGGTTTCCGGCGTCTGGACGACAAACAAACCAATGAAGCCTTATATCCTGGTTACAACTTTAGGTAATGGATATTCAAATATTTGTGGTTTGAAATTCTTTTTATGGCTATCACAGATTCGGAGGGAGGATCTTCTGGGATCTGTTTTATTTTTACTAAGGAAAAAACTAACTTACTAACTTGAGCTGTTAGAGCATGCTGGACATCTTATTTTTACTTCTAGCTTCTGTTGAAATAAACAGCTGATGCTTTATGATTTAGTGAGAGGTGTGAATCTCAGCCTTAGTATAATGCTCTTCTCCAAGCTATTGCTTGTTGGATGGGGATTCTTGGATGTTAATTCCAAATATCCAGAAAGCCAAAGATGGGAGACCATAGAACTGGGATTGAAGACTCTCTGGAGAAGCCATGCAAGATAGGAGAGAATGTCTTCCATCTGGTCAGCAATTCGACTCCTCAGTTCTTTTTTTGAATGCTTGGTGCACTCTTCTGACGATGCTACCTAGCCTGGCATCAAAATATCTACAGTAAAACAACCAAGCTCAGAAAACAACCAAGTACCCAAGAGTTGAACCCTGAGCTACAGAGATTCTCACTTCTTCCTGTCTGCTCTTTCTAGATTTGCCAGGTATTACAAACAGACCAATGGAAAGGAGGAGAGAACCCTGATCAAAGCCTACGGCATCCGCTTTGACATCCTTATCTTTGGCATGGTAAATGCAACTTGGCTTTCCTCCCTACATCCTAATTTTATATCAGGAAAAAATATAATTCAGAGTTCAATTAAAAATGTCCCTCTTATCATGAGCAATTCCATTCTGGATGAGATTGAAAGCCAGTCATTGGTGTGGCAATCCCAATGGGATACGTTTCCGGCAGTCTGTGTAGGAAACTTAATTCTTATCCCCTTGCTGAAGTCTTGATCCTGAATGTTTTTCCCTTCCCTCTCTGCTCTTCAAATGGAAAAGAAAAATGTGATGTAAAGGGCAGCAAAGGAGAAAGAGCTCTAGGTTCTGGCTTTATAGGCTCTTAATTGAGATCATGGCTCTTAATTGAGACATGACTATTCTCATGAAGACAACGCAAAGGTCCTCACAGCTGTCCCTAACATGACTCCTTTGGATACAATTGCCATCACTTTTGTTCTCATTTTCCAAAGGCTGGAAGATTTGACTTCTTTGAATTGTTGGTGTACATTGGTTCAGTGCTGTCCTATTTTGGCCTGGTAAGAAAATCTTCTGTCTCAGGGCGAGGAGAATTTAACGTCTATAATGGATGAATTGCCCCACTCTTTCGTTGGGTTTTAAGAATGATGGGTTTCTTTGTGGAGATTAGCTGAGCCACCTCAAAATGTAGTTTTGGGTGATTTTGTTGAATGCCTGTTTGTGGTCATGCTTTTGTAGGGTTATAGTTCCTGGTTTAAATGACAAAATCATGATATGATTTTATTATATTTTTAGAATGGCCCATACAATCATTTGCAATATTGTCTCTACAGGCTCAGCTATTTGTGGATTTTTATTTCACATCGTATTCGTACCCCTGTTTCAAATACTGCCCAGTGAGGGAATATTACTACAATAATAAGTATGAGACAGTGCTGGGACCAAGACAGGTAAGTGATGCAGCTAATCGTGACACGCAGGAGAAGGGTCCTGCTTAGCATCAGAAGGCCATCCAAAATCTTCTTTATAAACAAAACAGGCCGTGCTGTGGCTTTAATGCTCTGGAAATCCATCCATGGTGACCTGTAAACTTACTAGAGGCCAGTGATTCCTACATCTCCATTAATGAATCCAAGGCAATAGGACAGTGGTGGCAAAGGAATCATATATGGATAAGTGCTTGTTACATTGCTACTGATATGCACCATATCCCTCCCTTCTCTGTTTTTGCCATCTTGAGAATAGTTGTCTTGCATTGGTGCAAGGTGGAAACTTCAGACATTAATAACTGAGGAATGTCAAACTTATTCAGTCAAATACTAAATTCTGATATACAACTTTTTGGGGTTTTTTTCCGGCTGCGCATGAAGACTTTGCTGTATGTGACCTTTCTTGACCAGCCCCACATCATAATGATTGACAAAGGTTTGAAGACCAGTTTACAGAATGCCAGAGGCGAGATTGTTCACGTGAGTTTTGAAACTTCTTTTATCTGTGTGTGTACCAACATTGGTCAGGGTACATTCTTAGAGAATTGTGAATAGATTAAACGTGTATAGCTTGAAGTCTGTGCTATAATGCCAAGCCATAGTTTAGTTTCACAACAAGATGTCTTAGCAAGCCTTGGACTTCTGTGCTTCTGTTTCTCTTCTCCTGTGACCACAAGGAAGAGTTTGAAAGCTCCTGCTTCTATTCTCAGTTAATCACTGTTTGCTTTGTTGTTCCAAGCAGATAAGCTTAATTGAAAAGGGACAACTTGGGCCATGTTTTGTAAAAGGTTGACTCATGGCAACTAATCCCACTTTGGAATAACACACAGACTGAAGTTAAGCTACAAGGCTCTGTGTGGCTCTTCTCATGACAGTAACCTGAGCATCCGTAACTTAGGAAAGCAGCCTATTCAGCCTTCCTGGGACTTCAGACCAGCTGATAAGGCAGGACTGAAACAGCCTGTGTTGCAGGGAAGAATTTCGTTCTTAGTGTGCAGTCACACCCACTTCCTGAATTGCTCCTTTTCAACGTGTCTTCCTTTTGACAAAAGCCAGTAAGATGCATAATGTCATGTGGATGTTGTTTTGACTACAGAGGCGCCAGGGTGATTTTATGCAGAATCCCAGTTTTCCACATCCGGACAGTACCATCTCCCCCCAAAACTCAGAAGAGCTGCAGCCCCTCCAGGACACAGGGGAGCGACCTTCCTTCCGCGAGCGTCCTTCCTGGTGCAGCTGTGGAAAGTGCCGGCTGGCAGACCCCTTTCTGGAACAGCTCTGCTGCCGAAGGACAGACGGGGCCTGCATCACCGTTTCACCTTTGTTTGAGCAACTCGTCCTCTCCCGGTCAATCCTGGAGTTCGTTCTTCACTACAAAGACCCCTTGTTAGATCTGAGGGCCGACACTCCCAACAAGCCATTTCGGCACTGTGCTTACCAGCTGTACATTCGCTGGCGCTTTGGCGAGGGTGACCTGGGGAGCAGGGCTGTGATACCCAGCTGCTGCAGGTGGAAAATCAGAGATGCATTTCCGAGTGAGAATGGCGAATACAGCGGTTTTGGGAAGAAGTAGCCATTGGTTGCACCTCGGCAGCATGGCCTTAGTGCAGTTACACACCTGTGCCATTAAACAGCTTTGCCACCCCGCAGCAGCACTCCCATATGCCATCATCTTTGCTCTTTAGCGTGACAATTAGATAAGGTCAGAGGAGAGCCGTGTTCCAATCCCAGCTCAGCCATGAAAATCACTGGAGAGTTTTGTGCCACGTTTCTCTTGCTCAGCCTTACCTACTTCACTGGGTTCTTGGGAGAAAAGCATTTCACAGCGGCCAGACATCTCAAGTTTAGGCAGCCAAATTACTGAATCCAGCCTTTTTCCCCCAGAAGCAGAAGAATGGTTTATGTGCAAAAAAGGACTCCCTTGCTAATCCAGGTTGTCTTGGTTGGCCGATTTCAGCACAAACCACCTTTGTTTAAAAACCTTTCTCTGTTTTGTTTTGAAGCTATTTGCACTCCTTTTCCCATAACTCAGCTGTCAGAGAGAGCTTCTCGGGGAGTGGGGAAAATTGCAGTGGCCTTTTGATTTTGATTCTTGCTTCATTTTCAACATTGGTATATCAGAGGAAATCTTCCTTTTTTAAATTGTAAATATTTTTCAAAGAATGCCTGGATATTTTGCATGCAAAATGATCCAAGTTTAGCCCCAGCATCTCCATTTAGAAGGGAGGGAGTGCACAACTCCCAGAAAATATGGCTGGGAGAAGCTTTTTCACTGTCTAGGAATTCTGTGAGTTGCACTGACGCTGACATAATCTTGAGGATCTCAGGCTGGGACATCATAAAGCAGCTCTTCCTTCTGATTTCAGTACGAAGAGCAGGTTACTACTGTGATCCGTCTACACAAAAAGACACTGAACCCAATAAATTTTTCATGAATCACTGGTTTGTGTTTTGTAATTGGTAGCTGATGCAAAGTTCAGGTCTCTTCTAGTGCACCAATTCTGTCTAGCAAGTTATTTCGCGTGGTTTTTCTATCAGAAGCAACGGAGCAGACAAAACCTGCATTTAAGTGGCAGCTAATCTTTCTGCACTTTCTTTGTTTCAAAATGGAATCGGTTTCTCAGCATTTTAATTTGCTATTTTTTTGCAATTAATTTTCTTTTAATCTCATTTCACAGTAAAGGCTGTATAACATTACAGAGTTCCTGCATTTCTGTTTGTTTTTTTTACAATACGATTACGTGAATTCCCTGTATATTGTACAGATGGAAATTAAATTTATCAAAAAACAACCATCCGATGTGTGCTTAATTTCAGCTGACAAATTGTAAAGCATGATGGAAATTGTCTGAAAACCCCAAGAAAGATAACCACTGTCTAGTTGTGTGCCAAGCAATTCCAGGTGGCATTCTCATGGGGTTTACTTACTTAAACTTAATTATAAAAAAGCCAAGAGAGGGCAATTAGACCAATTCTGTTTTGCTGTCAGAAAAGAATGTCCGTGGCTTTCCCTATAGAATTGGTATTCTCAAATAGGCAAGTTTGGGATCAGGACAGCTCTCCTGATCCACATTTATTCTGGAATAAAATAAGCAGCCCAATCAGGCTGAACCACCAGGTAAATGAGCATAGGAACAGAGGATGAAGATTTTACAGTTAGCATATGCGTAAGATTTGCATCCTTGCTGAGCTGGTGATTTATGTGGTGCTTCGTGTGATGTCTTATATGATTTAACTGGAGGATTCAGGCTCAGACCCCTGGGCTTTATTTGGGGTACCAACTGCGGCGTGCTTTCGGGCTTCTAGCAACGGTTCTGCACAAAGTGCAGGATATGGCATGATCGTCCAGACGCGGGGCTACCTTTGTATCCGAGTGGTTTCCGTCAGAGAAAGATAATTCTGCTTTGGAAAGAAGGTGACGGGGATACCTTCATGACCACCCACAGTATCCCCTAACCCGTCAGTTCCCATCATCCTCCCCCAGCTGCAACCGAGGTCAGATGGCATTGCCTCTACAGCAGACATGTCCAAAGTCCGGCCCGGGGGCCAAATGCGGCCCGTGGTCAAATTTCATCCGGCCCGCAGCCTCTGTCAC
>JANHZU010002815.1:63547-82706 GCA_032468055.1 Acrochordus granulatus | reverse complement strand
TTCTCCCCCTGTGGCCAGTCTTTAGACCGAGACACGCCTTGGCTGGGAAGCCGAAATCCTCCCGGCAGGAGGCGGTTGAGCTCCGCGGCTTCCCTGCGCCTTTTGCAGCATGCAGCGAAGCAGTCGGAAGCGACCGGTTCCGGCTTGCTGACCCGAGCGTGGCTCGTCGCTGCCGCAGAGAGGACCAGAGCCATGGGCACCCCCTGGGAGCGCTGCGGCGCCTTGTACACCTTCCTTTTCGAGTACGACACCCCCCGGATCGTGTCCATCAAGAGCCGCAAAGTGGGTCTCATGAACCGGCTGGTCCAGTTGGCTATTTTGGCCTATGTCATCGGGTAAGGCGCCCGCTCCTTTTAGCGCGTTTCTTAGGGACTCGAGTCCTCTGCCGACGCACCCTCCGAACTACTTTCAAACCGGCGTAGAGAGGAATACCCTACCCCAACCAACCGCCCTCCAGCTGGCTGGGATTCCCCGCCAAGGTGGAGAAAGCGGAGAGAGGGTGTCTCGAGTGCTCTCTGTTGATTTGCCTCGAAGATTGAACGCCTCCAGAAATGAGTTTTGTACAGCTGGAAAATAGTTGAACCTTTTGCGCAGCTGTCTGGGAATGGTTTAATCTTCACAGCAGAGGGTGGGAAAACGACCCTCATCCCCAACAGCAGATTCAGTTGGTAAGTCTTTGCCCACCCCTCTCCACAATTCCTGGTCCTCCATTCCCTGCCACATTATTAGCCATTTTACTTTGAATCGATTCCCTTTAATCCCAAATGATAGGGGTGCAGAGGAACCCATTTCCTACTCTTGGCTTGTCCCAGGAGAAAACAAACAAGCGTACTGTACTTCCCTTTCTTTGGAACGCTGGGGTGCACTGCCTGTCTTCCCTCGAGTTAAACATTTGAGATGGTTTTTCCCCCAGTATCTTGGCATGACTGTCTGAGCAGCTCCTCTAGTAGCACGTCACTGCTTCCAAAGGCCAGCTCAGAATGAAAGTAAAGGGAGACTCGTGTAGGATTTGTTACAAGTTTGTTTATCAAAGCTTATACCCAACTGGTGAGCAATACACCAAATACTGTACGTTCAAAGGTCCAGCTCCCCCCCTCCATTGCTTCCCAGCCCATTTCCTTTTGATCCGCTCCTCAAACATGCTCCCAGGTCAACAGAGGGTTGAGATTCACACGGATTGATTGCCTAACTAAGGCTTCATCCCTCCCAGGAAAGCAGCAGTAGCAGCAAGACAGGGCATCCCCACAGCGACCTTTCCCCAGAAGGGCTCACTGGCAACTTGGCCAGATTGATTGGCCTTCCTCTTCCTCCTCCCAGGAAGGCCTCATCCTCAGGCTTACAGCTGGTGCTTCTGCAGGGGGGCTTCAGCTTTTTGGCCCCCAGGGTCATCCTCCTCCTCAGCCCAGCTGGCTCTGGAGGCGCCTCTTTAAGGCGGGGAGCAGCTTGAGCCCCACAGGCTGCTACTCTGGCCCCTTCGGGCTGTGTGGCCTCTTCGACCTCCAGCTCTTTGGCCCCCCAGGGTCATCCTCCTCCTCAGCCCAGCTGGCTCTGGAGGCGCCTCTTTAAGGCGGGGAGCGGCTGTTGCCCAGCAGGCTCCGCAGGGAGCGACTCAGGGCTGCTGGTCTTCGCCCCTCCTGGCCCTCAGCTGCTCCAGGTGCCCAGAGGGGAGCGACGTCCGCCCCGCAGGGCAGCTGCCCTGGCCTCTCTTGGGCCCGTGTGGCCTCTTCAGGGCCCATCCGGCTCTGAGGCAACAGTGGCCTCATTCTTGGCCCCTCAGGGCTACTCACCACCCCTCCTGCCTCTCCCTCCTCTTCAGCTCTCTGACAGTGCCGTCCTCACCTGCTGCCCCCTTTTATAGCTGTTTTTTTCCCTCCAAAACAGCTGATTGGTAGCCCAGCTTTGGCGCTCTGCTGTTTCATTGGCTCTCTGCCTGCCTACACAGCGCCAGTTTCCTCAGACAGCCTCCCATTGGCTGGGAATGACAGGTTTTTGAACTACTTTACTTTTATATTTTTTCCTCAGTTCAGTGCTGATGTTTCCATTACTATAAATCTTCTTCTCAGCTGACTGGGCTCCTGAGAGAACCTGGAGTGAAAGTGCCTTGCCGTAAAGCCAATGGAACATCTATAAATGTCACAGAAAAATAAAACTACCACAAAATTCTTCAGTGACAACTCAATGTCTTTCTCTTCATTCATTCAGCAAGGCTACTCTCACAAGCTAGCTTATCAGTGTTTAAATGGAAATTCATAGTACTGTCATTAAAATAAATGATGAGATTAACAACCTAAACACAGAGACAAGATAGATTGGCCTATCTGTCTGTTTGTCTGTCTGTCTACCTCTCCTAGAAGCATTTTAAAGTTCTTTTTTTGAAGGTTGAAAGGTTTTTTAAAAAGGCTTTTGATACCTAAGTTTTACTGTGGTTATCTCTAAACTGTGGTCAATATAACTGGTTTACTGACAAAACTATAATTCTCTAAACATTCACAATAGGCTCAGCCATCAATCATAGTTTATAAACCACAATGACTGAGTTCATACAAGCCCAAACTTAACCATGAGATGGATTGGGTTAAGATCAGATCAGTCTATCTGTCTACAATCTGTTTGGCAGGTTGGGCTAAAACATGGTTTATTTAACTATACTTTGATGAAGAAATCTCAGCTGGCTAAGTTTAGGCCACATTCTGAAGCAGGGCTGGGAAATTTCTGAATGGTCAGGAATTGCAGGAATTAAGTTGCCTGATTTTCTGGGGAAGTGATAAGGCCAATATTTTTCAGTCTTTGAGAGTTAAACCAAGGTTGAGAAACACTGTCCTAGCAGTTTAGCAGGTGTCCTGGAAAGGCAGTTTTCTGTCTGTTGCATGATTATTGTACAAGCACTGAGAAATTGAAGTAAAGTACAATATTCAGACACATACAATATCTGTAACTCCAGTTTCTTTCTCTCTAAGTCTTGAAGCAGCAACAATAAGAAACTATCTTCTTCTTCTTTGCAGTTGGGTGTTTGTGTGGAAAAAAGGCTACCAAGAAACCAACTTGGTGGTGAGTTCAGTTACCCTCAAGGTGAAAGGTGTCACCATGACCAACACTTCCAACTTGGGGCCCCGAGTTTGGGATGTAGCTGACTATGTGATTCCATCTCAGGTGGGTTTATTGGAGATCAGTGTTGTAGTTTTGACAAATTTAGGGGAATTTTCTTCCTTAATCTCTCTTAACAGAGTACAATAGATCTGTAGTTTGCCACAGTAGGTCTGCTGTGAGTAAGTTTCTTCCTTGGGTGGTGATGCTTGGTTTTTATTGGAAAGCATTGATGTTTTGGCTTCCACTGTAGCAACAATATTGGAGCTGCCAAGAGTTGGTTAGGAGATTGGCGGCATATAAATACGATAAATAAATAAATAAAAACAGAGTGAAATATGAGATCAATAGAGAAATGTTTGTCGAAATCTCTTGGCATCACTCTCCAAACCGTCTCTGCAGCTCATAGTTTCACTAATTCCAAAATTCCTTATTTAGTCCATTCTTTTCTGCCCACAACATGGATTTTCTCTGCACTTAACCCCAGGATGTGTCCAACGTCTAATTTGACCTTTCACTTCTCATGGAAACTGATGATTGTGAACAGTCCACTGCTGATGGTCCTGTCTGAAGGATGATACATTCCAGCAGTGGTTAGAAAAATGTAGACTTGTAAGTAATTAGTAAAATTTTTTTTGCATTCTACAAAAAATATTTTTAATTCAACAGATGCTTTTTTTCTAAAGGAAGGAAGTCCTTGATGTTGCAATTTCTTCATGAACAGGCTTGCAATCCAGATGAAACATTTTCACTATTATAGCTTATTTTTCCATCCTGCTTCTTTCCTCTCTTTAGGCTGAGAACTCTGTTTTTATCATGACAAACATGATCCTCACGCTGAATCAGACTCAAGGACTTTGTGCAGAGGTAGGCTCAATGATAGATTTCATCTATCTTCCCTCTGAAAAACTAAAGCAAGACTAAAGCAATGTGAAATTGAGAACAGAGCTTGGAAACGGTTAGGAGATAATATCTGATCTATGTTCCAGATATTATCTGCCTTGCATGGACTGGGAGCAATGTGCAGAGGTATGGGATAAATGGATAAATATATAATCTTTACAAGATGCAGAATCCAGATCCTTTTTCGAGGATCCTCTTTTCATCTCCTTTAACTGCTTTCAATAAATCCATGCTTAGCAGATTAACTTTTAGTTCTTTGTTTTTTTCTGTCTGTCCGTGCAATTACAAGGAGTCCTTGACTTACAGTCATTCGTTTAGTGACCATTTGAAATAACAGCAGTGGCATTAAAAAAACTGACTATGACACATATTAATTTCCACATAGTCATTTACAATGGTTGTAGCATCCCATCAGCATTTGCAACCTTCCCAGCCAGCTTTCAGCAAGCAAACTCAATGGGGGAATCTAGATTCGCTTAAACAACTGCAGTGATTCACTTAGTCATGGCAAAATGGTTATAAAATTCGGCTTGCTTAGCAGCAGAAATTCTAGTCCCAGTTGGGGTTGTAACTTGAGGACTACTTGTTTTTCCAAAGCACTGGTAACTGAAGTCTGCTGTGTATTTGAAGAGATCTCTGTACTGCTGAACAGACAGTGCATTCTTTTTTACTTATCTCTTCACTGCCCTTCCTGTCCAGCTCCCAGATAATACCACCATATGTCAATCAGATGCAGACTGCAAAAAAGGCTACATCGGCACTCACAGCAATGGTAAGAGTCATATTTTTGATCTTGAGGTTCTCCCCTTCTCTTGAAGGTAGGAGGTGACAAAATTTCCAGAGGAAAACATGATGTTGCTATTAAGAAATTGGCGAAAATATGAAACAGAACTGAACTGAGGCTATTGTTTAGAGTTTCAGAAGAGATGGCCTAGAATAAAATCAGTATGGGGACGTGATTTAATTCCCTACCATAAGATAGACCCTAAGGTTTTCTCCTCATCCACCCCACAATTGCTGTCTTGAGATGATTCCAGCCTGCCTTCCAATTTTATGATGTCCTTTCTGTATCCCTTCAGGTATTCAGACCGGAAAGTGTAGAGTATATAACCATACAAATCCCTCCATCAAAACTTGTGAGGTCTTTGCTTGGTGTCCAGTGGAGAATGATGAGAACCTACCCAAGTGAGCATCTGGTGGAAAGAGGAATAAAAAGGAAGAGAAAGCCAATGCCAGAATGTGGCTGAGTGCTAGAAATAGCAACTTGCTAATTATCTCTAAAGTGTTGATGACGCCTTTAGCTTCTACTATCTTGGCATCCTATCTTTATTTTCCAGAGCTGTAAATGACCATGAACTGACCTTATATTGTTGTGATTTGCATATCATGCATCAAGTCATGGATTGCTCAACTATAGCTTTATGAATAAGCCGGAATTGGCAGGTTTCAGGCATCAGACTACCATAGAGCTTTCACATAACATCTACCATAAAGCTTATCACACAACATCTGATGTGAAACCTAACAAATCACATTGCAGCTAGCACATGAACCTGTTAAAACTGTTTGTCTAGCTAGATCATGTTAAGTCTTAGCCAAAGCTGTTTAGCATTGGTTTAGTGTTATATGCAGACTCAGCCCTTATGTCTCATTTGATCTTGAAGTACAGTACTTTTTGAAGGGGCGATGCTGGTTTTGAAATCGGGGTGTTTTATGAGCAAGCAATGGTCTGGGAATTAAACTTTAGCAATAAGGAAAGGAATATTTTCACAAAGAGCTTTTTTCATTAACCTCTCTCCTGCCTAATCTCTTCCAGGCCAGCTTTCTTGCAGAATGCTGAGGATTTTACCCTTCTTGTGAAGAACAACATCTGGTACCCAAAGTTCAACTTTACAAAGTATATGTCTTTTTTCTTTCCTTCCTGAACCATGAATCTCTTTTGGCTGGAGTGGGGCTAGGGGGAGAAATTAGGTAGGTGTGTTATACAACATGGCTTCATCAAACATTGATGTTATTTTGATGAAAAGAGCAGAAATTTGAGGCAGTGAGAAAAGACAGCCTGTACAGATAGTCCTCAATGTATGACTGGTCACTCAGGGCATTAAAGCTGTTTTTTTAATAATAACCCAGAGTGCAACCCATTGATATTACAAAATGGTCACTTAGCAACTATTCGAAGTTACAACTGACCTAACTGGTGGATACTTACCATCTGGATGCAACATTCTGACAGTGCTGTGGGCATGTTACCAGACTTTGGTCATTCAACAACCAGGCCGCATTTTCAGCCATTTGCAGTGTCCTGTAATCACATGAGTTTGTTTTAGGACTGTTTTGCTGAAACCAGTATTTAGTTCCAGTTTTTAGAAAAACCGTGACCATAGCAAACCATTAGTGTTTCAACACTAGAGAGATGACCCATACAGAACTGCACTAGGGTCACTTGAAAATAAAGAGACACAGGGAAGTGGAGGAACTGTCCAATTCTCTAGTTTGAAAAAAATTTTCTCAGTAAATAAGTGGCTGTGGAGTCAAACTGCCATGGGCTTATAGCCAGACGATTTACAGAATTTATTCCAGTTTTGCCTAGGCATCAGGCCAAACATAGAGCCCTTTCAGCATGTAATAAAGCACTTGAACATGGTTTCTTTCAGAGAGCATAAGCCCAGAAGCCTCTTCTTTTCTCTTCCAGGAGAAACATTCTCCCCACCATCAATAACACCTACCTCAAGAACTGCAAATACAATGCCAAGACGGACCCCTTTTGCCCAATTTTTCGCCTCGGTGACATAGTTGAAGCTGCCAACCAAAACTTCCAAGTGATGGCCATTGAGGTTGGTCCAATAGTGTATTGGGTAAAGAAAGGAAGAACAATTACATTTGTATTGTGTTTTCCTTGCTTCTGCCGAAGGCAGCCCTTATGGCTTGATGCATTGACTTTTAAGTGAATTCAGAGCTGACCACTAAATTCATTGAAATCTGGATCGATCAGCTCTCAAAGAAAACCAGATGTGTGGTTTTATCTCACTTGTACAGTGAGTCAAGTTGGTCAAGGATGGTGGCCTTTGCTCCTGTTTAATATGCCCTTTTCCTCCTAGGAGAAACATGCATGCTTGAATGATAGCAGCTGGTTAGCAGTTTGGACAAATACTGCATGGCTGATAGTTATTTACTAGAAGGGGTAAATAAAGATGCCCTTAAATTAAGCCTGGCACTTGATGACTGCTTCTGTGCCATTTTCTTGATAACTGAATGGCTCCACTATCGCCTTTCTTTCTTTGGGGATGGCCTTTCAATTTCCCAATCTAAACTACAGTCTTAAGAGTTCTTGACTGGTCTCAAATGTTTACCTTCTGAGATCACCAGGGTCAGCTAGGTCGTACCACTTGTTGCACTGAGCAAATATTTAACTTTCAGGACTCCAGCTAGAGTGCAGCTGTGTTTTATTAATTTACTTTTTGATTTTGGACTAGAAAGGAAGATGTAATGTTTTCCTTCTCATCTGGTTTCCTTACTGCTTACATTTCTAAAAGACTATGGACACAAACTTTTGGAAGTTTGGAAAATTTATCATATTTATATGCACTCTAAAATCATATTTATAAACCATATTTACATTTATAAATATCATTTATATGCAGCTCTAAAATATTTTTGTGACTTTATGCAAACCATCTATCTGCTTTTGGAGTTTCTATTTTGTTTTTGTTTTTTTGCTGCCACCTTCCGGTTTACAATAGGCAGTAAAAACTGACCATGGATTGGATAGGAAATAGCTTGCTTAACTGTTCCACATTGAAAAGGTGTATTTGCTCGAGTTCACGTTTATGTTTAAGCCGCAACCATGGTTTGCAAACCATGACCTGCTGAGCTCACACACAATAAGATTTAATCACCCTCCAGCAAATCTTCTCATCCAGCAGAGTCATCAGCATTAACCAACAGCAAGCGTTGGTAATGGTCATCTGCATTTTTGCAGACCAGAGAGCTCAACCCAACATGATTTCCAAAAACCTGACAACAGTTTCCTATTATTACAGATTGGGAGACTGGCAAAAAAAATAACATGTAAAGGAAATGTATTAGAGGGTGTTTTTTTTCAAATGACTCCCTCCAAGCTCTCCCCCACCCTGAAGCTGTCATTTGACTGTGCAGCCCTCAGTTTTCCGAAATATTAAGATTGTCCATGGCCTTTCAAAGAGTTGCTGGAGATCTCTGAATCTGTCCACAGTCCTCCCCCAACTGTCAATCAAATCCATCGTTTCTGATCTGCAGGGTGGCGTGATGGGCCTGCAGATCCGATGGGACTGTGACTTAGACAAGCCTGCTTCTCACTGTGTGCCGAAGTATTCCTTTCGGCGTATTGACAACAAGGATTCTACTCACTCTGTTTCTCCAGGATACAATTTCAGGTAAGGCAGTTGGGGCAACCAAAGCTGGAAGCTGGTGGTGGGACATTGCAACCGGACCTGGGTAGCTTGGTGGCTCCGGAGGCTGATTTCATTTTGCCACCAAATGCAGATGCTTTTATCCACTGAGAGTTTTAGTTATGATAAAGGGTTTCCCATCTCTTGGTGATACACATGAATGCCCTACAAATCTTGAGTGGCCAAAGAGATTTAAAATAATTGATTTTTGGCCATATTTCTAGCATAGAAATGTCGCTTGATGGTATCATAATCATTGGATTGGATGTTTTCTTCCTTCCCTGGTTCAGGTTTGCAAAATACTACCAGACTTCCAATAGTGACTATCAGACACTCATCAAGGCCTATGGCATACGTTTTGACATCATGGTATTTGGCAAGGTAAGGTTTTTGGAAATTATGCAACATTTTGTTATGTCTATGCCCTTGGAGACTGTTCTAGTTGAGAAATGCTGCTCTAAGCCATCAATCATGACACATAAACTACAGTCAATAGTCACACATGAAGTCAGACTATGGCTTTAGTATACTGTGTGAATCAACAGCAGCATGTAGATGAGCTACATAGGTATAGATGACCTATGGTTTTAAGGAGATATAGCAGAATAATTTGCTTCTATTCATCTATCTTAGGCTGGAAAATTTGATATCATCCCTACTATGATCAATATTGGATCTGGCCTGGCCCTGTTTGGTGTGGTAAGAATCTCCCTGGGCAGTTTTTAGAATTTTTTTCTGGTCTTTGTGGAAAATTTCATTTATCAAAAGAACTCTCTTGTAATCTCATCCAGGCCACTGTCCTCTGTGATATCATTGTCCTGTATTTTATGAAAAAAAGATATTACTATAGAGAAAAGAAATACAAATATGTGGAAGACTATGAATTGGTAAGTTTGCCACTTCCTATCTGTTTTGTAGAATTTGTGGTTTGTACCCAAACCATTCTCAATTAAAAACTATTTTTCCCTCCTTGTGGGTTTTAGTTTTTGCCTTCTGAAGAAATATAGAAAATTAACTGCAGATTTGGCAGTGGAATTGCTGGCATTCTCCCCAGGTAGCCTGAGAATTATAATTTGCATCTGTCTGTGCATGACAGCGAGGGAGATGTTGAATGGATCTAATTACCATGCTAAGCAAAATGGAGATGGGTCAGATTGGCTGAGAACCTAAAATATTTTCTCTGAATGAGTGATCCATTCACTATTAACTGCTAATCTGTCAGCTTTTGGGAAAAGTTCAGTCTAATTGGTTCCTCCTGTCCTGAATGGTGCCTTTTCTTTCACAGGGGGCCAATAATATATCTTACAGAACTCAGGAAGTTCAAAACTGCTGCACAGTGCGATGATTCTTCAAAAACAGGTCCTGCTCATTTCACCCAACCAAGGGAAGCCCTTCACCAGCAGAGAAGCCTGGGTTTCCTGCTTGGAAAGGAGCAGATCTGTGGTTTCTCCATCCTCTGGTGCCCCGTCCAGCTTTGCTTCTGTTGTTAGCATCCTGGATGAATTTAGAGGAAAGCAACATTATCCTGAAAACCCTCAGAGCTTTCTGGGTATAGGATGTGCCAAGCCTTGAAAAGTCTGAGATAATTCTAAATCAGATCTTCTATGTGCCTTTCCTACCATTCAGTTCATGGATAGATACCATGGAGGGAGAGGGGTGGGACCAAAATATTTTTGGATATTTTTAGAATTGCCAATTTCTGGTATGCTTCCCTTTTCGTACATCACATCTCTTCTCATTTTGAAAAACTTGGAAAAGTTTGCCTCCCATTCACTTGTTTGGACACTTGTCTTCCGTTGGCATCCTTTGAAATGAGGCCACTTGGTGCAATTTCCACAAAGTGAAGCAGACCTTAAGAATTCTCTCTCAGCGGTTGGGGTTGGGGAAATCCCTAGGACATTAAATAAATGCGACATGCAGGCATGCTGCCTCCTCCTTCAGCTTCCACTACTAAGTTCCCATTGTCCTCTTTATATCCACTAAAATTTAATTTATAAATGAAAAGATAATGGCACTTTCTTATAGGAGAGAGATGTAATGCTATGTCAATGAGAATATCTGTCTTGCAGGAGAAAATAAAGGCATTGGAAAATCAATGGTTTTCATCACTTTCTTTCTCATATTAGTGGACAAATGAGTTGAAAATATAGTATCAGTGAAATATTCCCACAGTCTCACTTCCATATAAATTATTTTTATGGTTCTTTGGAGTGTGTGTGAAAAAGTATTGATGTTGGAAGTTGAATATGAAACTACTGAGCAAACATATGTAGGCCTGCAATTTAAGACTGCGACTGAACAACAACAACAAAAATTTAAGATTACAACTGGATTCACTTAACCACCATGTGATTTGCTTAATAACCATGCTAAAAATGGTCATAAAATCAGGTCCAGTCATGTGATGACTTGCTTAACAACTGTAATTCTGGTCCCAATTGTGGTCATAAATCGAGGACTACCTGTACTTAAAAATACATCAATATATTAGGATCACAAGTAGCCATATCGACATACAGCACACTCAAATTGTAATTATTTTATCCGATGCTCCCCTAATAATAGCGCTCTCAGCATTTCTTTCACCACAATTCCCATGCCTCCTGACCAGCATTTGCCATTGTTGGGAGAGTAGCCAATGAAAATACACAGCCCCATTACGATGAGCTCTTCTCATTTGCTTTTACAGCAACGAGGGTTACTTTCTCTTCGTCCTGCCATGTTAGAACAGGACGGAAGCTATGAAAGCTGTATTCAGAATTACCTAGCCCACAAAGAAAGAACCAGTCAGAAATTTCCTAATGCTCATTTTTTTAATGGAATGAGAGCTTTTTAATTTTTTTTAACTTGTTTTTCTTAAAAACAAGCCTTTCCATGCATAACTTCTTGGCTGCTTTTTGAAGTTTAGTGAGTCATTTTACTTCAGAGCAAGGTTAATCTGTGCAAAAGATTACGTATACATCGCGATCCCCTATGAATTGGTTTCAACGCCGTTTCCTCCCATAGGAACTGCGACTCTACAGGAATACATACATAAGGTTGATTGCATTCTACAAAGAAACAAGAAATACAAGGAACGGGAGGTTAACTACTGTTTATAAGCGAGTTGGAAAAAGTGCTCAACAGCAAAAATTTAGGTATTGTTTTGGTTTAAATCCTTGGAGTGTCTTGAAAAATGGCAGAATTTCTAAGTCCATCCTTGAAAGTTATTTGACTGTTAAACATGCTAGCAAGCACCAGGTGGTTACGTTTTATAATACCCTGAATTATGTGTACATAACCACACAATAATACAGATATAAAGGAGAATTATGATCAGCAAATATGAGCCTGTGCTTTGCCAGGTGAGCAGACTGTTTCACCAAACAATGCACGTTGGCAATTTGTGCTTGAATGCCATCGCACAAGCCATTTTCACACACACTGTCTTGCCCTTTGGCCGTGTGCGCCCCTTCCGCCCTTAAGGTCGGAGTACGGGAAACTTGGGGTTTCTGAAAAACTGCTCTCAAAACGAAACTTGGTCACCTGCTCACAAAAAGCTTAAGCATTCCTCAAATGCCTCCTTAGTGTGGTTTGGTTTCCATGCAATACAAAAATATGACAATAATAATCATTAAAAAAAGAACACCCTACAGCAAGCATTTTCCTGATCCTCATCTGGCAGGAAGCACCATGACTTAGCTATCTACTGATTAAAAAACTGGACCATTGTTTTTGCAAAGATTCGGCCTGAGCAGACGTATGTTTCCTCCCAAACTTGGTTTCATTTTGATTAGTTCTTTGCTTTTTATTTTTTACTTGGAAATCAGCACAGTGCTTCAAAGCTGGGTGATGACCACTAGCAGGCCCATAGATAATCCTTCTCGGTTCCAACATCCTGTTTTTATCAGCAGACTTCTTTTGGGATGATGACAATGGGTTCTGATCTGTACATCATGCTGTCACAAAAATCTTTACAATCAGCATCTACACAATGAACCAACATCACAAGGCAGGCCAGCTCGACCATCTGCAGGATGTTCTCTCGTGCAGACCACACGAGCTAAACAGGAGCTCTCTTACAGGAAGGGCACACTTTTTCAAGAAAGCAGTTCATCTTCACTAACATTTGGCAGATCATTCATGCCCCGGAAGGCCTCTTCACTACTTTGTTTTCTGCTTTAAAAAGAAGGAAAAAATCGTCAAAGCCAAAAGTTTTATTCTTAATTTAAATGAAGGTGTGAAAAAGATCGCAGTGCTTTTTTTTTGTCAAGATGACAACTTTACTTCGAATAGCTAGCTCCCCACAGGAACAGAAGGAAAGTCCAAGGGGATTTTCCCCAAGCCCATTTTTTTCATGGGATGTAAAATCTCAAAAAATTTTGAAGCCAAGAAAAAAAAGGGGGGAATTAGAATTTTCATCCCAGTCTTTCACACCTCAAACCCAGTGTGGAATGTGTAGCTTTAAGATAAAAATATATGTCAGCATGACCAAATCTTTGCCAGCAATCCACTGGATCCCTTTCTGCATGATTCACCTCAGAAATTAAACCAGTGCAACATTAATATATATAAGTGTATTTGTGTTGTTATATATACTGGATATTATTTTGTAGTTTATATGTATGTTTTGTTTTGTCTTTTATGTAGGGTTTTTTGCAAGTTTAATTTTTATATTTTATATAATAGAAAAAAAGCAACAAAAACTTTCATAAGTTGCACATTCCACAGGCTGGAAATTAAACTTACGTTTTCCCTTTTTTTCTGTAATGTTCATTTTCATCTCAATTTATTGGAGGGACAGATGACAGGTAAGAGAAGCTAGCAGGCAATCATAATCTTTGATCAGCCTAATATTTTATATTTTCCAATTTGAGGTGTGTTTTTTTGAGTTGTAGTCAAAAGTAGAGGCATGTGAAAAGAAAAAAAATGGGACATGCTAATTATGCAGTTCGAGAGAGGTTTGGATATAAATGGAATGTTTGTTCACCATCCATTGCCTTTTCTAAGAATCTCCAATCAATTTAAACAAAAATTCCCCACAGTACTAATTAAAATCCCATTGCTTAATCTATAGCCCATTCTAAGGCACTTACACCAAGTATGTCTGTCGGTCCGGTGCAGATGGAAATCTTTCTTCTCTTCTACTCCCCTCAAATGGATTTCCAAAAGATCTTTTCATGATCATGGATTTTACCAGGATCTGAGAAAAGAGAAGAGAGTTCCATATTCACATCAAAATTGGACTTTCACAATTATGTGTCAGAATTACCTGGTTCTCTTTTTCTCATATATCCCCATTTGTGTCACGTATTTTGAGAGGCAGGGATATCAAATATTTATTATTATTAAGTATATCCCAGCCAATTCAGAGGAGCTTTCCAGGATAAAGAACACTGTAAACTCTTTCAATGTGTAATAAACAAATCTCCCACGGAGAGAAGCCACGTTCCATTCCCAGTGATTTTCGCAATCCAGAAATAGACCCAAGGGAAACAGCAGAGGAAGGAAAGAAAGGATAAATATGGCACAAGTACTTCTGGATGCAGGATGCAGTTAATCCCCTGGGGCTCTTGATTTTAAAAGAAAGGTGAAGACTGCATAACAGTGACATTAAAATCTAGGCGGTAACTTTTTCAAAGAATGGCAGATAAAATCCACAATTGGTTTGGGGTAGGGTTTTCTTAAATGTAGCATTCATCTCTCTACACACACTAGCTTTCCGTGCATTAACAAGGTATACAAAATAATTTTTATGGCATCATCCAGAATCATTAACAAATACATCCAACAGAGATGTCACAATGACTTCCCGTCTTAATAGGTCATTAATATTTAATATATTTTATCTTAGATTTTGGTAAAGGGTGGTCTACAAATAAAAAATAATAAAATAGGTGGTGGCAGGAGATAGGCTGGGGAGTTACACTCAGAAGCACGGGCAACCTTCATCAATCTTGTGTGTAATCCAGAATTCCATCAGCCCAGTCATTATTCCCACTTCCTTTGATGCTCTAAGTCAGTACTCTGGCTCTCTGCAGAGACTGATATGATTTAATAACAAAGCCATTATAGAAATTGGAATTGATTTAAAGAAGTTGGATGGACACTCTTGAAATGTTGGCAGAGCATAAACTGCAGGATGGAATATTCAAAATCTACTTACCACGGTGGCTAAGCTCGGGATATGCTTGACTGAATTCTCAACCTCTTCTTCGGTGACCTCGATCAGTGTGCAGTTTTCATCTTCAGTTGGCAATGGTTCCATGCCATTCTTGGTGACCCATGGATGCAACTGGGTGTGTGGACATGGATGGGAGAGAAAGAAGCAAGTATTGGTAGCTAATTTCAGAAAAGATCTCAAAAGTAGTTGGGTATTCTAAAGAAGTGAAATCTGTCAATGTAATGTTTAAAAATTAATGCAAATGTAAGATATGGAGAACTGGTTGCCAAAGGTCTTGCATGCTAGATGAAGTGGGATGGCAAAAACTTGATAGGGCAAGTCAACGTTCAACACAGATGAACTATTAAAGAAATCTTAGTAGGTAATGAATAAATGAACAGACTTTGGATGGTTTGTGGAGATTTTATAGATTCTTCTTTCAGATATAATGCTCTTTATTTTATGTATGTGTGCGTGTGTGTGTATGTATTATTTTGATTAATATGGACACCCTTCCCAAATGCAGGACCCTAAATCTTTTTTTAAAAAAACATGAAACATTAAACATAGGGTCCCTATACTCTACATTCTTCAAGGTGATTATAAGGAATAAAGAATATAGATGCAGAGAAATAAGATACTGAAATAAAAAAAGTAAATTAGAAAAAACATCATAAAGTATACGGTACTTTGGTATACATTATACAGCTGAACCTTTCCATCTCCATGAGATTCAGTCTCTACCACTTTCAGAAAACAGAGACTGGCTGTAAATTACCTTAATTTCTGGGACAGTGATCCTGGATTCGGGTTTTTTGTCCAGCATCTGAGTTATTAGATCTTTCAGTTCATCAGAAATGTCTGGCCTTGGGTGATGAAAAAAATAAAAGATTGTCTTTGGGGTTTATTGGTTAAAGCTATGGTGATCATGGTAAAGTGGTAAGAAATTTATCTATGGTTCCCCTTCAAAGAAAGTCAGGGTCAATAGCCTAATTGTGGATTTGATCAGCTTGGGAAACACGGCCCTCCTTCCCCCCCATCCTCATCTCCCCCACCCCCGATCTGAGCTGCTACATCCCTCCCAATGGTACTTAGCTCAAAAAGCATCAACACATCTCCAGGACTCATTGAACATGGAAGGAAAGCAAGGGGACCTTCCAGAATTCAAAAGGCCCCTTGCAAATTGGAAGTGCCTTTGTCATCCTTTTTTCACAAGAAGACTGCTATGTTTTTACTTACTGGTCTGAAAATTCCAGCATCTGGCTCTTGATTTTGCTGTGCAAACTGAGGATCCGTTCATCCATAAAAGGACACTGGGAAGGATAAGAATGCCCAGGGAGATATTATGGCTGGTATGGATTGGGGGATAGAGGAGAAATTGGCTGAGTTCCCCTTTGAATTGCACAATGTGGGTGACAAAAGAGTTTTACAAAACTCTGACCCAGAACTGGATCACCCTCAAATGGTTTAGCATTGCACTCCATGGGTGTACCAATAGATTGTGTGAAGGAACTGCCTTTCTCCGTAAAATAGTCAAAATGTAGTCATCCAACTGAAGGGGAAAAACTGGCATATTTTAATGGAGCTAACAAAATGTGGTTAAAAATTACACATTATGCAATGTTGCCCATATTTGCAGAATGTTCATGGAAATACACTGGAGTTTTAGTGCATTTTTAAAAAATAATTTCAGATAAATAGAGGAATTAGACAACTCAAACTAAGGACTGGAAAAACGACAACCTACAACTGATCTATTCATTTCTTCCCATCCTGTCCCTGCCTTCAAATTAAGTTTCTTATTTGCTCCTTTTTTATCAGTCACCTCTCTCAGTGGATTAGATAATTAAAAATGGATGGAACAGAGAAACTGAAGAGGAAGGTACACAACTCTATCAGATAATTACCTATTTTCAGCAGGACAGACGCTATAAATCAGCCTCGATGCAATGGTTTGCTCAACATCAGAAGCAACAAAAGATACCAATATGTCTATTGCGAAGTAAGCATTCAGGGCAGACCTACAAAACTCTTAGGAAATAGTCCTTTGTAGAGGCTGAAACAACCCCCTAAAACTTCTGGGCTTCCCCCCCTTTATTTTGGTAACATCTACATTCTGCCTGACTTAATATACATGTAAGTGGGGCTTGGATTCTGTAAACTTAATGTTGCTTTTAGCTTGGCATCTGACAAAAAAAAAATCAGCAGATAGAAAATGAAATTCTGTTTTGTTACCTGTCCAAAGACAAAGCAATACAGTGTGATTCCCATTGCCCAGACATCTAAAGCCTTGGGAAGGAAGGAAGGCGAGAGAAGAGGGGAAGGAATATATTAGCTTTCCAAAAATGCTTGTTCCTTACATTATTATCAGCACTACTACTCTAAGACTGAACCAGAAGCATCTTCTAAAGGATATTTTGCCTCTTTATACAGTAAAGTGAAAAGATGTTTCCCCTGCCAGTCATGGCCAACTCTTGGGGGCTGCGCTCTTCTCTGATTCACAGCCAAGGGAGCCAGTGCTATCTGAAAACCCTTCCGTGGTCATGTGGCCAGCATGACTATACGTCGAGGAACACAGAACAGTTACCTTTCCCACCAAGGTGGTACCTATTTGTCTACTTGCATTTTTACATGCTTTCGAACTGCTGGGTTGGCAGGAGCTGCGGCAAGAATGGGAGCTCACTCCGTTACATGGCAGCTCTTGGGTCTCTTCATACAATAGTATACTGTAAATAAATAATACAGCCATCTTCCAAGGCTGGCATAAATTATTCTTAAACTAGCACATGAAACCAGTCCTACAGGAAAGATTGGCTGGCCTTAAGATCACACAGTTTTACAGTCAGAGCAGGGACATAAATCCCCAAGCCACAGACCGACATTAAATCACCAACTGGTTGGGTTCATATGTCAGGTACTTTGTTTTAAGAAAGGTTTCTTAACTAAGCCACAGACTATATCGGTTTGCTTTAGGCTGGGTTCACAGAGCAGGCTAGCTTGAATTATGAATCACTTTTAAAAACCTTTTTGATTTTTACTGATGCTAGAAAACCACTACAGTCTGAATACACATACTACTTTTTTTTCTCTTAACCTACCTTTCCAGAAAATATTTTTCTGGTTTCAGAGAGTGTCTCTGGTGCCATAAATGCTGGCGTACCCACTGTGTTGGTTAACAGGGCATCTGATCCCTTGAATTCATTACTCACGCCAAAATCGGCAATTTTGATGTGACCGTCTTCTCCCACCAAAAGATTGGAAGGTTTAATATCCCGGTGGATGATTTTTTGGTAATGCACTATGGATGAACATAAGCGTAAGAGAAGGTGTTAGCTTGCTTGGGTGTCAAGGCTGCAATATCAGGACCGGTGATCAGTTTTTATGTTATTGTAGCAAAGGCTATGGAGAAATGAAGGGGTGTTACTCTACACATGTTCAGAAGATACCATCTCCATCTTTTCCTATAGGACCCAGCCCTGAGATGGAAAATAGGCTCTCATTTTCAACCCAGGCCTGGCTCTGAGCTTTGTGTGGCTTTTCTACACACTCACAGTATTCAATGCCTTTGATCAGGTCTTGGAAGTAGAATCGTGCCTGGTCTTCAGTAAGAGGTTTCAAACTGGGAACTTCCATCACTGGCCTGGAAGGGAAAAAATAAATCAAGACCAATTGGCTGGAAAAGAAGGACTTTGTTCAACCTGCTAGAAAATAGTAAAGTAGGCATTAGCAGCCTCTCCCTGAATCTGGCACCTGCAATCTCAGAAACTGACCATCTTTCAGTAGCAAAATGGTTTGCTGAACAGGCAATAGTACTCTGGCATTTATAATATTAAATCATAAATATGGATTTTCTCATCCCATCAAGATAAAAATAAACAAATAATTTTATGGTTCAGTGGAAGGTGTGGGCCTTTATGATTTGTATAAACCATAGTTAATACTATAAACATGGTTGGGCAGATCCAACTATTCACTGTTATTAAAAAACAGATTTAATATTGTGACCCCCATGGAGAAATGAATTCTAAAAAACAGAAATTCCACTGTCATGCTATAAAGCAGTGTTTTTCAGCCTCACCAACTTTAAGATGAGTGGATTTGAATTCCCAGAATTTCCTGGCCACATATCTTATCACCTATCTTAAAGTCACTGAGGTTGAAAAACACTGCTTTAGAGAGTAAAAGGCTTAGGGCAGCAATTTTCCCTTTATTCTGTAATGAAACATGTACACTATTTGTTAAAATAGTAAAAACAATAATTATCTTACCCTTTTTTCACAAGCTCAAACACTGAAATGCAAAAAGAGGCAGCCCATTAATTATAAGAAAAACACTTGCACAAGACCCAAGTGTTGACTGGGTCAATTAACCTCTTTTCAGGGTTCCTATGATCTATTTAACCCTTCACTGATCTACTTAGAGTGGCCAGCAAGTCAATAATGGGGGGTGGGCAGGGGTTGGCTAAAGTCTGGCAGCTGTAGAAAAGCACTTGAACCCACTTGAATTGCAAGAGAAGAGTGGCAGGACAGAGTGCACCTGGCTGGCTGAGCCAAGAATTGTGTTGGCCTCTAAAATAAAATTTAACTAAAAAACAACATGAAAC
>JANHZU010002815.1:29255-45152 GCA_032468055.1 Acrochordus granulatus | reverse complement strand
TGAGTACTGAGAAATCACATCTTCTCATAGTTATGTAATTAAAATCATACAACTTAGTTTATAAAGGCTCCAAGACCTATGTGTAAACAAAATTCACCTCCCATTAGGAATGGATGTATGAAGCTAGCAGACTGATGAGTTCTGAGAACTAAAGTTATCAGCAGTTTAGAAGTGGTGGATGCTGGTGTTTTCACAAGGAAATGAATACTACCAAATTCAGGTAAGCAATTCCTCCGGCTTGTGGATTTCTACTCCCTGCCATACAAAGGGCTGTGAAAAAGGAGATGGCTAATTCTGTGGAGCCCAAAGACATTGCTGCAAATAAAGAGCAGTTTATTATTATTACAGAGGCTTGTTCTTTGCCTTCCTATTTCATTTTATTTAATAAAATTAGGGAGTACAAATGGAGATGCCTGAAGGGCTTTTGATCTCCAGAGATACCCAGTATCTATCCCAGTATTAAGAATTCCAAATTAAGCAGAAACATCCTTGCATGCTATCTTACTTGCTATTGCTAAAAAATAGATTATTCCATGAAAGGAAGCTCAAGCAGCCAAATGTTTCTTTTTAAAGCTAGAGAAAAACTGGTTAGAGTTATATGTTTGGCCTACGTGATCCTCCAACTCATGGCAGTTGCAATCTAGAACAAACAGCGGTGAAAAGGAGCTTAGATCTTTTGCTCAGAAGCCTCCACCAGCTTACCAAACAGTGTTGCAGGCAGACGTGATCGTTAGATTCCTGGGCAATCCGTATGGCTTCCTGCAAGGCCAGCTCAGCCTGGTGGCTACAATCAGAGGAAACACAGCCATTGTTAAAGGTTTATTATTATGGAACCAGCCACTCAGGAAATCCTACAGGTTTGCAACCCATCCTAGTTTTCTTTGAGGGATAAAAACAACTCACTAGTGACCAAACCGGCAGTGCAGCGCAGCCAGGTTAAGAGCTGCATATCTCAGGCTTCGCCCATAACCTTCATCACCATTACTTTTGCTTTCTGCACCAGTGAGAATCAAGCGGTCAAAGTAGTGAAGGAGGCTATGTGTTGAGGTGAAGACATCTTGGACTCGAAGACTGTTTAAGTAGCTTAGATAATGCTGGAAACAAAAAAAATCAAGTTTATATAAACTGCCAGAGCTATATCTGATGATGCTGGCTTTGCCCACTGCATTAATTGTTTCCTTAATCTCAAGTTTATTGGATGATACAGCTGCCTGGGTTCACTCATGACATTCATAGTTTATAAACCATGGTTGGATTGGCACATCATGCTAACCCAGAGCTAAAGCAAGTATGTGATGGCACAGGAAATGGCATGAGACCAGCCTGTAAACACACAACTTCAGTGGGCATTTAAGTCACTTGGCAAGAACAAATGGGAGCAAAGATTTCAGCCCAATTGCTTAGCCCACTGCAAAATGATACCATAAATGGAGCAGGAGCAAAGAAAACAAATGAATCCAACCTACCGCTTCAGCAAAATCTGGGTTAAATTTTAACAAGTTGTTTAGCTCCTTTTGTAAAGATGCTGGAGAAAGTGCTTTGGTCTCATCATTTTTCAACAAAGATGCCTAGAATTAAATTACAAAAAAGAACCTTTCATTTCTGATGAGAGGTATACATTTACTGAAATAATATAAACCTTTTTTGCAATCAACACAGCAACAAAACTTTCCACACGGAGAAGAAATATCAGTGTTTCACAACTTTAACAACCTGAAGTTGGTTGAATTTCACGCTGGCTGGGGTACTCTGGAAGTTGAGATCCACACATCATTAAGCTGCCAAGGTTGAGAAACTGTTTATATTAACGATGTGCTTCTTTGCTGTGTGTATATTTGTCCAATGAACTGCAAAAACTCTCTTATGGAGATAATAGGAAATTTACTAAACAAAATACTTCGCCCCTAGAGTTGCAGGCATGTCCAAAGGATGTTTACTGTAGTTTCCTGTTCCCACATTTAGTCCTCAAGGTACAGAATATTTTCCATATTGTTCACCTTCCCACATCTTAAGCATGCTGCAACAGTGGAAGCTGTGTGAGAAGTAGAATTCACCAAAATGCTCAGTATCTATCTTGACCTTAAAAATTAACATACCTGTTGGGAGAGGAAGTATTCTGCTTGCTTCTGAGAGAGTGGGCCATTGCAAGATATCTCTTCCTCCCTTCAAAGAGAGAACCCATCATGACATTTCACCAGAAACTTAGAAGACACTGAAGCAGCAAAGACAGCAGCTTGGTTCAAAAGTGGGGAGGAAAAAAGTGCAGAAGCTCTCCAGATGTCACACTAGAGGATGCAAGCTTTCACATTCATTAGTTAAGGTGCAAGCTATTTTGTTAGGTCCAGAAAAAGTCCTCCGCTGCCCCTCCCATGAGCCAAAGAACAATGTCAGAACTTTCTGTGAAATTTATCCAAGAATTTGAATTGGTCACATAAAAACCAGGAAATCTTTGGATCAAGCCTGGCTTTTACTCAGTAGCCAAGATATATGTAATTCTAGCAGTTTGTACAGCTCTTACCCTTTCCTTATTTAAATGTTCTCTAAAATTGTTTCCCCCGTTTTATGTCCAAGAGGATGACAGACTCCTTGTGTGTGTTTTGAGTTATTTGATTATTGTTGGTTTTCCCCTGACTTTGAGCTTTTTAAATTATGTGCAATGTTATCTTATCATGTAATAAGCTTCCCAGAGACCTCACAGATGGGGGCGGCCTTCAGATTTCCTAGAAATGAATAAATAATAACCCGAGTGGTCCGTCAAGTTCTTCTTTCTCCATTTCCTCATCTGGTTCCCCGCAACGTGTCAGCTCCATTTCAATCTCATCATCCCTGCTTTTCTTTTCTTCACTTTGAAAATACTGCTGGAGAGCTGTGTAAAGTTTGTAGACTTGGCTGAAGGAGAGCTTATTATAGGCCAGGATCATGTGGCGTAGAAACAAGCCTACAGGAACAATAAAGAGACTGGACTTGGATCCTCTCCTGCCTTATCAGCTCTAGAGGGATTACACTGTGGTACATTCAAATCTCCTTTTTCCCAAGTCTTGTAATATCCACTCCCACCACTACAGGGAGCATTTCCCCAAACACAACAAATAGCAAAAAATTAGCACAAAGAATCTTTGCTTCAAAAAGATTTTGGAAATGCACAGAAATGAAGTATGTCAAACTAAGCTGGGTTTGTTTTACTGAAGCAAACCTATTATGCAAATTGCAGGGAAGTTGAGAAATTCCTATTCACCCAAGTTGGGCTTGATAATCTTTTCTGTATTATGCAGCGGGAAGCTGCAGCCATTTGTAAATGTAAATACATTTAAAAATGTATCTGTGAAAAATGTTAGCAAGTATTTTAAGCTATAGTAAGATTCTCTGAATGGTGTTAAGCCATAATCTGCTCCTCTAGTGTTGTGATTCATAAAGATTTTCCTACTTTCTTCATACCAGAAACACCTATGTCACAGAAATTGTGAATTCTTTTAATCACTTCTCTGAGATGTGGTGATAATCAGAACTGTGCACAATATTTCAATATTTATTGTTGCACCAAAACTGAGATATTAGCACTGTGTTCCTTTCCTAATTCAGCTCAATATGTAATTTATTCTTCCTCACTAACATTATACCAGGCAAATATTTTCATTGATTTAAATTTCACAGGTACAAAATCTATTTCCTTGTCAATCATGTCCAGATCAGGCTGTTAGAATTTAATCAAGATTCAAGATGTGAAGTAACTAACATTTTTACCTACAACACTTGTTTTGTGAATCTCTGGTTCTGTTCCATTGAATGTGTCTGAAAGATCATCAAAGAATTGTTCCATATCTTTCAATTCTCCTTCTGCCATCAGCTTGATCCTGTAAGTAAAGCCAACATAGGATAATGCAATTACCATCTGCTTCTGTATGCAGACCACATGAACTACAGTCCCTCCCAAAAGATGTAAGAAAATAATTATTTTGAAAACAAAATTGAAATTATAGCACCAAGCCAAAAAAAAGAAAGATCAGAAATTGAAATCCAAATACAGAAAAATTGGTCAACTATCTGTATTTTATGAACAACTTGTTAGAAGATGTAACTTCACCATTAAAAAGCAAGAAGGTTAGGATGAAAGAGTATGTTTCTACATATATAAATACCATGCATTTTTACCAGTTTTTATTTCATTTAAATCTTGCCATTTTAGCCAGAAGAACATTCAAAGCAGCTCAAATATCATAGATATTTGTAAAAATATCTAAAATTAAGATCAAGGTGAACAAGCCTCTTCAACTTATAAAACATAAATTTCCTTCTTTCTTAAAAAACTTAAAACCTATGTAGATAAATGTATTAAAACTTTAACTATATCCTTGAAATGACATTTAATCCCATTAAAAAATCTTCTTGATAAGCAAAACGGATTGGACACAAATAATGCAAACTGATATTTTCAAAAAGAAAAAAAACATACCTTGTCTGAACACAATGTGCTATTTCACGGCTGGAATCATCAATACTTTGAATCAGACGAGACAATGTCATATCAGGACCCTAAATAAAGAAGCAGCAGCAATATTAACAATTAGATTGCTTGTGTTCATATAATCCATTAACTCAGTTAATTGAAATATGATTTTCTGAATTAACCCAAATGCTAGGTTCATACAGCACACGGAACAATAAAATAACTTTGGATGAATATGCCCAATTCATTCAAACCACCACAATTTAGTCTCATATGCTGTGCAAATTTAACCAATGATTTTTTCACGTAAAAGAACAAACTACACTACTATAGCTTTATTTAGGTAATATTTAGTAAATAATTACTAAATTATTGACTCATTTTTCCTGGTCATTATTATATACACACACATACAGAGCTTTGTGGTAAGATGGTTTTGTTTTTTCCTTCTTTGGGATTTACTGTGTGTTATTGTTGTCCACCACCCAGAATTCACTATCTGAGTTGGCGGCCTTATAAATAACAAATGTATAATTCAATTTATAATTTCAATTGCTGAGGTAAAAATAAATAAATGGAATCAACCTCGCCTCACCGTAATAGACCCGAAAAAAACCCCGAAAATCGGAAAAGCAGTTACCGTGCCCCACGCCAACCAAAAAAGCTTTAGAGAGATGCAAGCCGCCCCCTTTCTCCCTTTCACCTCCCGAACCTGCAACAGCGGCAGCAGCAGCCTGTTGAGATGCCGCCTTTCGAGCAGACTGAGATGCGGCCCAATCCGGCTCAGCTCCCTGATCAGCACGAGCAGCGCAATCTTGTAGGGGGTGACCCAGTCCTTGATACCGAATACGTTGGCGTGGACGACGCCATTGGTCATCATGGGGTTGAAATAGAGGCTCTCGTGGACGCTGGCCATGGCTTCTTCCACGGCACGATGGGGGACCACGTAGGAAAGGGCACACGCTCTAAGCAACCGCAGTCATTACCCGGGCAACCGCACCTGAGTCCCTGAACAGCCAATCGCCGACGCCGAAGAAAGCGCGTGAGACTGGGCCTGAGCCAATGAGAGCAAACTTGCGGGGAGTCTCAGTCTGGGTATGGACGGAAACAAAAGGCTCGACGTCGAGAGTTCCGCTAATTGCAAAATTTCAGAGGGAAGCTTCTGTGTATTACATTGGGAACATCTGGGGATTTTTTAATTTATATTTTATCCTTTGATTTTTGTCGCCCTCCCTAAAGGAGGAGTTCTGGAGTACATAAAATTGGAAGTTGATGATGATCGTTCATCACTGATGATGTTACCTAATAGGATAATGAAATGTTTGCAAGCAAACCACCAATCTTAAAGACACCAGGGACTCAGAGTTCAACCTTGAGCTACATATATTCCCGACTATTGAAGAACATGTTTTCTCAGTTTGTTCATGGAACACTTCTAACCAGGTCAGTCTCATACCATGCCACACATGCTTAGTGTACAATGGATTAGTTTAATGGCTGAATGTGTGGTGTGAATTCTGTCCCTTAGTTTCTAGTTCATTTATTGTGCAGAAATTGAGCAAGCAGGTTGAGTTGTATGGACTCATTTATGGAGGGAAATAAGGGGTCTCTGAGGCTGTGTTGGAAATGGGAAATTAAGCAAAAAATATTTTTCAAGAGTGCAGAAAAATAAAGATACAAAAGCCCTTTTGACTTCTCATTCATCCCGATTGCATATATTTTACTTTGTGTACACATTAGGAATGTGCATGTAATGGTGGCATACATATTCAGCATTTTAAATAAATGTTATATTTTAGTACCCAAAATCGATTTTATTGGATTTAATTTGACATTAAGTAAAAATTTGGTATGTCATGTTATCAACTGTATTAGTTATGCTAATGACGATATAAATTTAAGAAGACTTAACAATAAAAATAGCTGGGTAAAAGTGGCTTACCTCTCCAGCAAGGCAGCATAATCTCTTTAGGTTTTGCAGACAGAAGATTAGGCTGAGGAAGGACAAAACTCACGAGCAGCAAAGCTTTTCATATGACATGATTCTACTGTAAAAATCGCTTTTCTGGCAACTTATGGCACACAGTCTTGCCAAAATACCCAAGGCAGTTTGATGTTCAAAGAACAGCTGTATTTCTAAAACATCTTTGTAAGTCAAGAACTTTAAAGAGCAGTTTATATTATTAGTTTATAATTAGAGAACATCTGCAGAAAGTATATATTTTCATTAATCATTTTTCCTTTTTATATGAGGCTGAAGAAGGTAGGAGTTGAAACGTTTCTCTGTAACATCTCAAAATAAAAGGCCAGTTGCCTTTTTAAAATAATTTGCAAAGATTTTTTGCAATTTTGCTACAAGCTGCAGGACACGGAACTGACGGGAGGAACCCAACAGACAGAAATGAACACCACTTAGAAACCAAAGTTTTATTCCTGCTACTGTGTTCCTTCACTTTCTTCTAAAATATTTCCAAAGGGCCTATTTAGTTAATAAAGTCGATAAAGCCTATGAAGTCGATTCCAATAAAATAAATGCTGATAATTTTCATCATACTTATGACTCCCCCCAGCAGGAAGAACGGAACGCGCTGAACAACCACAATCATTTTTGGAAATGCTGCGACTCCCCCCTTCACATGGGCAACCTCGTAAAGCCATCCCACTTCCTTCACCCCCCTCCAATTCTCACAGAATGGAACCGCTCTTCTTCTCTCCCTCCCTCCGCTTGTGACGCTGCCCAGAACGTTCGCGCGCTCATTGGCCCTCAGAGGCAGCCAATGGAAAAGCAGAGAGCTTTTCGATGGAGGGGCGAGAAGAGTCTTTTCCGGTTCGCGCCCCCGCCGGCTCGCCCCGCCTACCTGATGTGGATGCGGAGGGGGGGAGAGGGCGGTTCACGCGCATGCGCGGACTCAGGCGAGTGGCCGAGGCGCGCGAACGGGCGGCGGTTGGGCTGTTGGCGCCCCTTCCCCCCCACTTCCGGTCTTACCCTGGTCGAGGCGGACGCAGGCGGCGGTTTCTGAGCGGCCATGAAGGTGAACCAGCGGGGAGAGGGGAGGGGGAGAACAAAAGAAGGGTTGCGGGGGTCCGCACGGGGGGTGATTGGGTCTGGGGGGCTTCCGGGCGCCCTGAGTGAAGGGGTGGGTCTGGACATCCGGGGCGTAGCTTTAACCCAGCAATAATTAACGAGTATTATTATCTCTTTATGTTTATTGATAGTTATCATTGTGTATCCTGCTGCTCTCCCTAACAACAATCTTCCCTTCCGGCTCCCCCCTGAATTTCAGCAGGGCTTAAAATCAGGGTGATACAAGTGAAAAAAAGAAAATAGCTGGAAAAATTGTTCCACTAACATGGCCTGATTGATTCCAAGATGGGGAAACTTGGGCCCTCCTTGGGGTGGGGGGAGAGCCAGGTCCTTTGCCTTTTAGATAGCATCTCTTATCTATCTCCCTAGCTACACCTTTTAAGATTTAGGGTTAGTTTGGGGAACAAATTATAGTTATATTGTCAGCGCAACCCTGAGTCACACAAATAGATTCTAATCCTAGAATCTTCCTCCGTTGTAATTCTTTCTCATTTCTTTGGGGCTAATAGAGGATGTATTTCCTTTTTCCTTGTTGCTGCTCAGGCATAAGATTTTTGGAATGGTACATTTAGTATGTCCTTCAGAAGGATATGGAACAGTTTCCACTCCATTAAAATTGCTGTATGTTTTGCTTGCTTTTTTTTTCTAAAGTAGCAACCTGATGTTATAAATATTCATGTATATTTCTGATTAAACTACCTGAAAATCAAAACCATCTTTAACTATCTGTTGATGAGGAGGGTTTGCTTCTCAGCAGACTATTTGGGTGATATCATATTTTATTTTTTTATTCAATTTAATGCCCCCCAGCTCCAGAACAACTCTGGATGGCTCACAATATAGCGAGCAGAACAAAAATATTGTGGATAAATAGGAACAAGATAAGAAGGAGCAAAAACAAGCTAAAAAAATAACAGAACAAGAAGGCAAAGCCAAGACAATCCTGGTTGTTGGGATTTTAGCCTCTCTTGGCACCAACAATTATCTAAATCTGGACTGCTTATCAAACAGGCTGATCCCTGAAACCAGAGGGCACCTGGATCCTGGGATCATTAAGTCTATAGTTACTGTATGGCTGGCTCATTTTTTGTTTTTCCCTTTGTGTAATCTAGGGCTGCTGTGATTTTTCTAAGAGGCTGGTCCCTTTCAGAAAAGTCTTTTAAGGTGCCTCCATTGGGCTGCTTGGATGGGGAATAGCATAACTGTGGTGTAAGTTGCCTGCTCCAAACCTCCTTGAACTCTTTCTTTTATTTTCCTACCCTGTCTAAATTATTTTTGAAAAATCAGGAGAAAATGACAGGTGTGGGGGAGATCCATAAACACCCTGGAATTTCACTGGATTGGGGTAGGAAAGATGGAGCTCCCTTAATAAAAGAGACTTCTGAAACAAAGAGGCACCTTTTGGAGATACTGCTCTCCACCATAGGAAAAAATGGTGTTTGTTGTTGTCCCTTAACTTAGACCTGAAAACAGCTTGCACACCACCTGGAGTGACTGCCATAACTGGAAAACCAACCAAGTTCCTCTTCCAGAATTCTGTATGCAGAAGGGGAGTCTCCTGCAACTTCACATGAACTTGTTGATGAGGAAGGGAGGAATCCAGGTGTCTCTGTTTGATGGTGTTGTGGATCTTTTCCATTGATTCAGGCAATAGAGATGGACTCGTATGCTGGGAAAGCTACCAGCAGGATGTCGTGAAGACAAACGGGTATCTTTGCCCGCTCCTACAACCTGAGAAAGCTCTCAAACTCCAAAAGTTAAACTAGCTTCTGCTGGTTTCTTCCAGGCAGGGGCAACATCCATGTGGGCTTCCTGCTGTGGTTTGCTAAATGAAGTCATGGGGACAGGAGCAGTTCGTGGTCAGCAACCTGGATTTGGGGGTGGAGCAAACCCCTTTAGGTTTGCACCAAGCACAGACTTCACCGTCTATTCCTCTGCGGCAGCAACAGGAATGAACCCAGTCTGTAAATCTTGCGGCCTTTCCTTCTCCGTATTCAGGAAAAGGGTGAGTGTCTAATGCTTGAAGGGCAGGGTGAAAGGCTGCTCTGCTTGTGGATCTTGTATTGTTTGTCACGTATGAAGACAATAAAATGGATTAGGAAATTAGAAAACCCTTGCAGCTTGGAGATGAGAAATGCCAAGCCTCAAGTCCACCTTTTGATTCCCGTTTGAGGACAGTGCCTCTTGGCTTCCTATCATTTTCCAGAGATGCTTGCTGAAATATGTCTGAAAGGTGCCCAGGACAAAAGATGGGGAAAGGAAAAAGGCTGGATTTAAGAATTCAGGGGACCTGTACAGTTGAGGAATGCATGTCTTTAATATTCCTAATTGTTTTTTTTTTAATTTGATAAATATAAGATATTCCTTATTCCCTTTTTCTCTGAAGCTGGCCATGCTTCTGAAGCAAGGCATGTGACTCCTTCCCCCATCTCTCTCTTTCCTAGCATGTGTGTTGTGAGTGCAAGAAGGATTTCTGTTCCATGTGTTCGGTCTTACAAGAGAACCTCCGTCGATGCTCCACCTGTCAGTTATTGCAGGAGACGGCATTCCAGCGGCCACAGCTGATACGTCTGAAGGTCAAGGATTTGCGCCAGTACCTGCTCCTCAGAAATATCCCAACGGACACCTGTCGAGAAAAGGAAGACTTGGTAGACCTAATCCTGTGCCATCATGGATTGGCTTCTGAGGAGGATACGGACACTAGCAGTTTGTATTCAATGCGATCACAGACTTCCAGTTTTTCTACTCACCCTGTTTCTCTGTCTGGATCTGTGTCCTCCTCCCAGGTAGACCTTGCAGGAAACCAACAGGAAAATACAGGCAATGAAATGCAGTTACAGGTACATTAATGGAGGGGGGCTGGGAGTGGATTTTTCTTGATCCTAGCTTCTCTGCTAGGTGGATGGGGAGCAAAAGCTGCATCTTCTAGTTAGCAGAAGAAGAAAGAGAGGCAAGAGTATTTCAGTAACACTTCTTATATGTTTAGGGGCCAAGTGAGCGGCTTTCAGCAGATCTTGGCACAGAGGAGGATTACGCAGCACAAGAAGTAAGGAATGAGCCTCCTGGTGTCATTGTGGCCAAACTGTTTATGCCCTTCTCAGTTAGTTTTCTGGTTAAAGCATAATCAGGTACCTACACAGGTATTCTGTCCCTAAACATAGCAACAGATATTTTATCAAATGCATTGGATATTGAAAAGCATTGAGGAAAAGAATTGCGAAGATGTGCCAGGAATGTGGCTGTGGTGGGCCTGTTGCACTTGCTGGTATGTCCTGCATAAGGCAGATGCCCTTTCGGGGTTAAGGAAAAGGGAGTCCATGGTTATGTTTTCCGCTGTCTTGGCCAAGTTTGTGCAGTCCACTGGCTCCTTTGCCAATTGAAAATACGTGTCTTTCAGACTCCAGGGCAGTCCAGGAAGCGTGCCAGGGCCTCCCTGTCTGATATTTCAAGCCTGGATGACGTTGAAGAGCTGAGTGTTCGGCAGCTGAAAGAAATTCTGGCCTGTAACTTTGTCAATTATTCAGGATGTTGTGAAAAATGGGAATTGGTAGAAAAAGTCAGCCGTCTCTACAGAGAGAACCAAGCGAATCATAGGCTGCGTGAGTGTTTTGATTTTCTCTTCCCTTGTGTGTTTGCTAGTGGGAGGGAAGGAGGTCATATGTTTTTTCTTCTGAGGTGTTTTAATGCTGAATGCAAGAATTTGGTAACAGTTCTACCAAATAAGGGCCAGGTGTGTTTTTAACTTGGAAGTAAACTGTATATACTGGACGATAACATGCTGAGAATTTTAGGTTCCAAAATACACCCCAAAATTGGGTTTACTTACTTACAGGCTGGACCTCAATTTTTTAAAAGCCAGTCCATGTCCTTAACATCAAGTAGTTTTATAAATGACATCACAATTTGCCGTTTCCTGTCTGTTGATGTTTGAGGGGTTGGCTTATCCACAATTCTATATAGCAATTTTGCCTTTCTTCTTTATGTAAAAAGTCTATACAGGTAGTCCTCAACTTAGAATGATTTGTTTAATCATGTTTTGAAGTTACAACGGCACTGAAAAAAATGACTTACAATGATCCTTGCATTTACAACCTCAATCATGTGTTCAAATTTTGGTGCTCGGAACTGATTTTTATTTACAACAGTTGCAACGTCCCAGGGTCACACAACTGCCATTTGTGACCTTCCGAGTCCTTAATGACCACACAATTTCCTTGAATACCACATGAAGCAAAGTTGTAAAATCAGATGCGACTCACTCAATAACCACCTCTCTTAGTGATGGAAGTTCCAGTCCCAATTGTCATAAGTTGAGGACTGCCTGTTCCATTTATGCAGACTGAACCTTTCTGAGTTGCCTGGCTTGCGGCTCCTTCTCTAACTGTGCCTGTTGCTCCTTGGCAGAAGGGGAGAAGCCTCTGCTGAATGAAGAGGACGACAGTCTTTGCAGAATCTGCATGGATGCAGTGATCGACTGCGTGCTACTCGAGTGCGGCCACATGGTCACCTGCACCAAATGCGGCAAGCGCATGAGTGAGTGTCCGATCTGCCGCCAGTATGTTGTCAGGGCTGTGCATGTATTCAAGTCATGAGCAGCTGAGCTCAGAACTGGAAGCTTCCTGATGCACTTTTCTCCTGAGATGGTCACGTGTGGAGGTTTCGGAAAGCCTCTCTTGCAATTCTTCATGGCATCCTGACCAGGAGCTCAGGAGCTTGACCGATCGTATTTCTGCTTTGCAAATCAGATGCCTCTTATAGAGCTGTGTGAACTGGATTTCTTTTTTAAAAGCAAAGGCAGAATCAGGTAGAGTCAAACTTGCAGCAGGAGATCCAATGCTTCAAATTGCTCTTTTCTGAAAAATAGCACAAAAGCATAGGAAGGTGGAGGAGACCAAGTTTATCAGAGAGCAACAGGATGGAAGCAGTCTTCCCCCAGGGCATTTAATACCCTGGGAAATTGTTTTGAGGAGTTGGCAGAGCAGTTCTTGTGCCAGTTACCCAGAATGACAGCCTGTGCATATCTGATGACTTAGAGTAGCCTTAATTGAAACAGTTGAAAACTGCCCTTTAGAGTGTGCATCAGAGGGAACAAGACAGTGAGCCAGTTTGTATCTGAGTTCAGAGACCTCAGAAATGTTCTCAAATTCAGTATGGGCAAATTGAATAGGCCCCCTTTCCCCTGCAGAGGTCACTTTTGCCTGCTCTCCAGGACCCTGAAAGAAGGAAGCTTCCTTGGTTTGTTGAGTGCCAGTTTGAATGGACCAATTCCTCTTCCTGGGTAAGAATCAGAGGGGGGATTGGTGGGTAGGTGAACAAGGAGGTTCCTCTACCAACTGGTGGGAGTTGCTGGGGGGGCCCTGGGAGTGTTTCTGTATATGAATGTGCATGGGGTGGTGGCAGCTGGGTACTTCCAAGCTCCAGAGTCCTACAGTAGTATAGACATACAGAAAGGAACTGGACAATGAGGAAGGAGTCCAGAAGTCCCAGCAGCACCTAGCAACAGCCCCGCTTCTTCTGGAAAACAGGCCAAAGCCCGATTAAAAAACAGTTGCCAGGTCTACGCAACTAATTGCAATCTTGCTCATTCAGCCTGGACTGTTTTTTCCTAAAGGAACACCAATCCTGCCTGGGCCTTATCTGTCCAACACATTTGTAGAAACTACCACCTGCAGGACAGTGTCTTCTAGAAGATTTGCAATTGCAAAATGAGAAGTGAATGGCCACCAAAATTTGTATCAGACCACGCAAAACTGCTGATTGCACAGAGCACGTGAAAAACAGCCGTTTTGGAGTATGGGGGCCCAGTCTGAATTTCAGAGTTCACAGAAAGGCTCTGAAAAATAGGGAGGGGGGAGCCTTTGGAGCCTGGTGCCCACCTAAGCAGAGCAGGTATACCTTTCCTACCTTAAAGCTGATATTTTTCAGAAGAGAGCGAGACATGGCTTTATTTTTAGAAAATATTTCTAAGGACACTGTATAGAACATCTACTTGTTTCAGGGGATACACGCATAATCAAGAATGTAACATATCCATAACATTCTGAGCAATGGCTGGCTTAATAAACATTTCATTAATTGGCTTTGGTATGCTTTTTTCTGTGTCTTTGCTGTGAAAAAGCTCAAAAAAATAAGTGATGCAGAGCAGAGATACTTAAAATATTCCAATTTTCTGTGTGTCAGTACTAAGTATATAGATTTGACAGCTTCACATTAAGGTTTGTTAATGCAGTTGGAGATGTCTTTTAAGAATCATTTCTACAGCTGGTGAAAACGGAAACCACACTACCAGGTAAGCAAAGGTTGATCTTCTATTAAAAGTTTACTTCACCCAAAGGACAAAGCAACAAGATTCCCCTGGATCACAAATGCTGTAACTGATGACAACTGAATGCAGGATCTCTTTTACTGTCCAAATTTGCTCTTGGAACAGCTTTCCAGGAAATATTACAAAGGTTCAATATGTATAATACAAACATGAGCAGATTGCCCAGCTAGCCTCTATTTTTGTACAATCATTTATACAAATTTTAACAGAGGTAAAACTGTATGAGAAAGAAAATCAACCAGAGAGACACCACTTTATAACAATGGCACTTAATGTACTGTATACTGAATTCCCACCCACCCCCTTTTTAAAAAAATAGTTAACCAAGTTAAATTATAACAACTCATTTAAAAACCTGAAAACTGCTCGACTTGGAGATGTGCAGCACGTTTGGGAGTCCAAATGCCTTAATGTTTCTCCACATGACTTGCTGTAACTGAAAATTTTTAAAAATTAAGGAAAATAGGAACTTTATACAGGGAGAATTGATTGACACAATTCTTCCTAAATCTATACAGCTCCTCTCCACAATATGCCTTTGTGTTTCTAGAGTATACGGAGCAGTACATAAAACATGCTTTTTTCATTTCTCGCATCCCTTCGTAAGTGGGGAATATGGGTCCAGTCGGTCATGTCTCTTCAGAAGTCCTCTCCCACATCAGAATCATTTGGCAGTGTGAAACCCAAGACAAACACTTGAACTGCATTCGAGAACTTTGCATAAATAACTTTTTAAAGGGATTTGTACAAAAATAGCTTTGCTTAATGTCAGATGTAATGGGAAACAAAAGTCCCAAAGGCAGAAATGCAGGGTCTGGCCCACCTTCACGACCCCCGAATGAATGGTTTGTTTCTGATGCCTGCAAACAGGCTTGGCACATTCCCAATGCTCCAGCTGCAGTCCTGAGTCAGCATAGTCTCATCTTCCTCAGCACACAAAAATCCTAAGAAAGTACATCAACAGCCAACCAGAGCACCAAATTCCACCACCACTGGGAGGAGACAACTAACTTGGCTGCTGTACATTCCTGCCGTAATCCAGTCTCTGCTCAACATCTCTGCCACATCTCAAAAAAAAAGGAACATTTCTTCTGTCCTTTTCCCCCGCCCCTATTTGCTTGCCTCTATTTACAAATCTGTCCTTGTAAATACTAACTCAACTTCTTCAGCAGTTTCTCTTCCACTTGGCTGAACTGAACGCTCACCGACATCTCAGCAATGAACTGCTCACAACCTTCCTTGCTCACTTGCTTGCAGTACCGGAGGTCGATGTGGCAAATGCTCCCACAGCGCTTGAAGTAGGAGAGGCACTGATCTGTCACCTTATTGCAGTCTAGAAGCAAAACGCAGGAGGAAGGGTTAAGGGGGTTGTTGTCAATACAACTATAAGGGGCACTTTGATTTTTGCCCTATGTCAAGGCAATGCATAAATAATCTCCAAACTCTTGCTGCAGGATACAGGGAGTCCTCGACTTACGACCACTATCGGGACCAGATTTTCTGTTGCTAAGCAAGGTGGCAGTTAAGGGAGTGATACTTGGATTTTACAACCTTTTTTGCCATGCTTGTTAAGCAAATCTTTGCAGTTAAATGAATCGTCACTCCTTATTTTACAACCTTTTTGCATGTGGTGGTGAAGCAAATTCAGTCACTTGGCAACCAACATGTATTTATGATAGTTACCATTTGCTTAATGCCAAGTCATTAAGCAAATTTGGCTTCTCCCAGACTTAGCTCATCAGATGCTGGCTAAGAAAGTCACAAATGGTGATCATGTGACCCCGGGACACTGCAACCATCATAAATACATGTTGGTTGCCAAGTGACTGAATTTCACATAACCATAGGGATGCTGCAACAGTTGCATCTTTGAATGATCACTAAATGAATGGTTGTATGTCAAGGGCTATTGAAGAGGTACTATGAGGAGTATTGATCGGAAAGTAGCTGCTTCTATACCCTATTTGCCCCTACCGATACCGACCCAGCAGGATTCTCTTCTTGGACTCTTTGGATTTCAGTTGGACAACTAATTCATGGTGT
>JANHZU010002814.1:122420-135725 GCA_032468055.1 Acrochordus granulatus | reverse complement strand
ATTTCAAGGCAGACTGGTTTGAAAAGGACCAACAGATTTGAAACTTTCATATGCTGGGTTGAAGATGTGCCAGTATTACTGTAAAGGTCAACGTAGGTTGACTTCTCTGTGTGATTAAAAAGGAGAAAAAGAAATGAATGAAAGAAATATCTTATGAGTTGTCTGTAAATGTCTCCTCCCTGCTTACCATTTGACATGGCTGATAAACAAGGGACATTTGGAAAAAAACTGAAGGTTTTTTTTAGGCATGACAGGTATTCTGAAGAAGATCCTTTGATGTAGCAGAAGAACCTCTGGAGTTGAGCACTTCTGTGATAAAATTTGGTCCTTCATAAAACAGAATTCAAAGCACTAGGCATATTTTATGATCACGGTGTTTGGCAACTTACAATCCTCTAAAAATAGCCATTCAACTGATATTTTTATATGACATAATTATAATTTTGTAGACTATTAGAAGAACATTATTAATATCTACAGAATAATTTGATTAACTACTTAATTGATGAAGTTCCATTTCATCCTGCTTCACCCAATTTTTCCTGGTCTGTCCATTTTTTAGGACATGTGGCTTGCCCAAAGTAAGATGGCAAGTACACTGTGTTTGTATCAGAGCTAGATGGAGATCTAAAAAGTTGGCCCTTAAGGCCAGGTATGAAATTAAGCAGACCAAAGAAATAGTTGCTTAGAAAGGAAGCCAGCTGTGATGCTGAATGAGCTGGGTGGTTACAAAAAAACTTTTGCTATTAGGAGAGTCATGGAGTCCATTCTTCATTCTTCAGCTAATCTGCCTGGGACTTAAAGCTTGGGGTCAGCAGATTAACCTCAAGATAGATCTGCAGCTAATGTCCTGATATTTTATAAGAACAATGTTGTGTGAAAAGTTTTTAATGCTTAGATCAAAATTAATGGCCTGGGGACAAAAAGAGGGCTATGCAACAATCTATGTCATTGGCTGAAAGGAACAAACATCAGGGTTAGCCCAGTGAAAAATTATTAGATTATGCTTATCTTGTGATGATTAAGTAAGATTAATAGGATAAAGATTATCTTTATCTTACTTGGATAAAAGAATTATTATTTTTATCTAGAGCAAGCTTTTTCTCAAACCTATTAGCAGCCTCCCAGTTCAACAAACTGATGTGGCAGAAGATCCAGATAAAAACTTTCACACTTGATCTTGTCATGCAAGTTGCTTCAAGGAATTGCTGATTGATTCACACTTTTATATTGTAGGGCCCCTCTGATTCTCAAAAGATTATTTTATAGGTGGAGGATTACAATAATTCAGAAAGCCTATTTGCTGTGATTTTGAAAAGGTCTAGAAAGGAAGATCCATCATCCCCCCAGAGGGTAGAACAATTTGTTTCTTAAACATTGAGTGATACTTTTGAGCTAGCAAATCTAGATTTGTGGAGGAACCCCTAAGTTTGTCAGTTCATCAGACAGAATATAAATACTCTAGTGCATTTTATCCTAATCCCCAAGTCTGTAGAAGGGTGAGCAGGCAGATGGAGATGGTAATAATGAGAGGGATGGACACTTTTAATTTTTTTTAAATACTCTGTGAATCTATCAATTTTTGTTTCTTTCAAGTTCTCACTTTTGTGAAGTTCAGTTGACTGCATTTAAGGCTTTTTTTGTTTTTAACATCACAATAATGTAAAGGACGTTGGTGCACATTTTCAGACATCTATGCCTATTTCTTTTGACAGTTTTGCCTAATGTATAGATTTGTTTCTCCCTTGACATATTGTATGCTGTAACTTATTTTCCTGCACTGCCAATGTGAATGTCAAAGCACAGGCAAATTTTAGTTTGTGCATTGGTTTCAAAATGCAGCCTGAGAAATTAGAACAGATTTCTTCTTCATCACTGTGCAAGTCAAGTTAGAAACTATAAAAGCCACGAAAAGGCAGATTCTATTTTGTCTACAGACATACATATACACATGCATGTACACATCAGAGATCAGTCTCACTTGTTTCTGAGGTACTGCAAGGAGTAGAAATTTGGATTCCATTGGCAATGAAGCCTGAACGAATCCAAACTGCACCATGCCCCACCAATAACTTGGCTTGTTGTCTTGTCACCCAGTGACATTTGCAGCCCTATTATATAATGATTTAAGGGGCTGTAATGGGTTGCATGCTGTTAAATGTCATCAAATGCCATGAATCATAAACAATTCTGGTTTTTAAAACCAGAGATTAGGGATTTATGAAACTGAGCCTTGAGTTTTGGTTTTCCCAGATTCTTGAAGTTCAGAACATGGGCTGTTATATTTTCTTTTCCTACTTGCTTTTACTGCAGGGATATTTCTTGCCCTAGGTGTCTTATTCTGAAAGGGAAAGGTTGAACTTGATGCTAATTCATAAAGCTTAACATCTTTGCAAAAAGATACAAAAAACTTCAAATATCTAGTAGAAGACAAGATTAAGCCATTAATGGCAATGATTAATGAATAGATTGTTTGCATCAACAATCTATTTGCATGAACAGGTAAGAGAAAAATGTATTTCACACATCCTCCACCCAGAGTTCAAACACACTTTTGGGTTCTACTGTATATTTATTGTCCCCAAATTTTTGCAGACTTTCAATACTTTCCCCCTTTAAAATAATCTTAGTAGAATGTTACAGTCTAATGTATGCTGCATTGCTGTTGCCACTGTGGAACACAATGCAGTGGTTCTAGTTGTCCAGTTGCTCAGGGGTCTGCACAATTTTCAGTCCAGCTTCTGAGAGTATCTAGAAGATTGACAGATTGGCATACAGGGCATGAAGTGAAAAAACTCTGAAAGCATTTGATTTGGTTAGCAGTCAAGAAAAGCTACATTCTATCGGCTTTTGGTTTGGAAGGAGTAATTTGGATCCCTTATAAGCTCACAGAAGCCTGGAAAAAAAGACACAGCTACTTTAATGATCAGCAGAGAAGTGCTGCACTCATAATATTCCAAAGCACTTATTCTAAGAGATTTTCAGTGTGTGCCCAGCCCTAGAAATACTCTATGGGGAAAAGATCTGGCCAATAATCAATAATCTAGTAATTCCTGGGCAAGATTAGTATAATAATTCTCTCCTTGAAATTATTCAATGTAACAGTTGATGGAAAAGACACTACCCCCAATGATAACTGGGGTTAAAATTTACTACCATGGTCTATGTTACAGCATAGAAATTATTCTAATATATTGGCCTTTCACCCCAGAGAAAACTATTGTATCTGCCCACACTTAAATGGTTTTTGTTTATATTGTGACAAAGCCTAAGGCCTCCATACCCTGGTATCTTAATATAGTCACCTCTTAATTTCTAAGAGAAACAAAAGATCTGAATCTTGGTACTCCTATTCTTTCCATATATACTATCTCAATCCCCACATCCCAATTGTCTTTCCTCAATAAGATAGTCCTGGTTCCAGCTCCATAATTCTTTCTCATCCAGCATGAATCTGGAACTTCCTATGAGAGCTTCTTCTTTTCCTTTCAAAAGGTCTATTCCCAGTCAACCCTTCCCATGCCAGCCATGCTTATAGCTACTCTCTGTTGGTTCTGTTCCCACCAAGTCTTGGAAGAACATTTGGCCAGTGAACCCTTATGGCTTGCAGAACCCATCCATGGCTACATAGCATTTTCTTTGGAAAAAATATCCTGGCATAGATAACTTTCCCTGATGTCAGCACTCAGGAATCCATATAGTTCCTTCCCCTGCCTCTTTACCACCCAGTACTTCCTAAGCTTATATCAGAAAGCCATGGAGGATGTCAGAAGTGGTTGCAGTCCACAAATTATCCACCGACTGAAGTTTTTGGCAGCAGCCAAGAGGGAAGTGGGGAGGGGGAAAAATAGAAAAATTTCAATTTCAGGACCATTATTATTTTCATTAATCATAGGAGACGCTGTCACCCCTGTCCTTTTTCTTTAGAGAGAGATCTATTATACGGTCCATTTAGTCTGAGCCATATTACCTCATATGTTTTCTTGGCTGACCAAATAAGACTTAAGAGATAAAACAATTTACTCTTCATTATGATCCATGTCAGTGGAACCAATCTATTAACCTACATTAACTGGATTTGTGACAATAGCTCACATACATGTTTCTACTGTTTAAAAAAAGGGAGGGGGAGAAAAGAGAGAGAGGTGGGGAAGGGATAAAGGAAAGGAGAGAGAAAGAGAGAGAGGCTCTGAGAGCCCATAAAGTGCAGCTGACGTATAATTTGCCAAGCGAATACAGCTTCATTTTCCAGTGGCCATTTTCCAGAGGCCTCCACCGCTCCATGCAGTCCCTGACCTGTGAAGAATTCTAACAAATTGGCTGTATTGTGAAGCCAAAAGGTGCCATCAGCGAAGAGACGCTTGGCTGGCGCTAAAGTATGATGGGCTGGAATAAAGAGCCGTGGGTTTTTATGAAGTTAACCCCTTTGAGGTTAAATCCAAGCAGGGAGCTGCCGAGCAGAGGAGCGCCTTCCCCATGGCTTAATTGGTGGAGGAGAATTTATTCAGATGCCTCCCAGGAACTCAGGAGACACATCCCTTGCTGAAGTGGAAAGGAAGCGATGAGAAGCCATCTTGCTGATCTTGATTGCAAGCCATCAAAGTAACTTTTAAGCGAACAATTGATAACTGGAGAGAGACAGAGAGAGAGAGACACTCTGATATTATTCAAGCTTTTTGCTTGCTTGCATTAGAGAAGAGCTCTTGCAGATTTCATCCGGTCATATGTTCATTTTGTAATTTTCAATTTAGGGGGAAAAATGGGACTTCACTGGTAGCCCGTGGTTGATTAAACTCAAGTAGCACCTTGAGGGCAGAGAGGTGACATGTAAAATATAGAAATAAAGGAGTGCAATATTTATTGCGAAATTTCATCCTGGTTTAGCTACTGGAAAAAGAAAATCAACCACAAACCACAATGGGCTTCTTCATTTTATGGGTTTTGGCTTTACCTGTCCTTGAATGACCTGGAATTTCTAGTAGTCAAGTATCATTGTGGCAAGTTAGGTAGAACTTTAATCTTCTCTGCCAGAAAAGGAAAGAATAACGTACAATGATTTGCAATTAACAAAGCACTTGTGTTGTTGCTGAAAAAAAGTTCTGGAAACAAGAACACATCATCTATAAAATTTTAGACAGCTGATGACATCTCTGGAGTGAATGGGGCCAGAGTTTCCAGCCTGTTGTTTTCCAGTAATACTGGGTGAGGTAGGAGGGTTTAAAAATATGTATTACAAATAAGAAAAATAGTTATGAATAAACTGGATCAATAGACTTTCCATATGGCAAAGAAACCATAGTTCTCTTAAAATGTTTTTAAAATGTAATCTAGTGAATGCTTGTTTTAAAGTGAACCCTGCTGGGTTCAAGAAGGCTTATTTTCACCATTCTGTGCTTAAAATAGGAGCTTTTCTCATCCCTATGGCAACTCACAGTACTTAAAACCAGACTTACCATTTCCAAAAATCTTTGAAGAACCCTTAATAATAACACCAAAAGTTTCCTGGGAGAAGAACTCCTTGCAGAAGAATTCAGTATGAATGAACCATAATCTCTTGGGGGGGGGGAATGGCTAGGTTTTGCTAGCTTTTCTGTAAGGTATTTTAAATGTTTGCAATTTGTTTTGAGGATCAAAATGTTTCTTAGGATTCTGTTCGATTGTCATATGATACTCAAGGCTAAAGCAAGCAAGGATGCTTCTGATCCAGCATGGAAATCTTTGTTGCGCTTTGCTGTTCCTTAAGAAATCTGTGCCTTTTTAGGACCCCCCGTAGCTGTGCAGCTCAAGAAAATGCAGGTTTGAGTGAAGGAGGTAACAAGGTATGACTCAACAAGGCATTGCCTCTGCAAGCTTTGCAAGAACTTTGTAAACTACACTATGTACCATTGCTTAAGATCAAAGGCTGAACACCCACTCCATCATTCTGTGTCACCCAGCATTCATGAAGCTCACAAGCTTGATCAGAAGTTCTACAATTACTACCAAGGACTTGACATTTAAGGTCTGCTGAGTGTGATTCAGAAGGTAGTAAAATGTGACCAAGACCAATTATTAACTATTAACTGCTTAATTCTCTATGAAGTTGCTCCTTTTTAAAATAACTATCAGACTTGGTGGGCATCACCGCTTCTGAGAACACTGACACAATTTGCCATGATGTGTGTGTAATCACTCGGATGTAATCTCAGTTTGTTGCCGATGCCACAAAAGTTATGCATTCTGTAGTCCTTGTAGGATATTCTAAAAGGATCCTATCAGCTCAAAATTTCTGTTTAGGTCTGGCTATGTTGAATCCATGAAGCAAATATTGATGTTCTGCAGTTCTTATAAAGGAACTAAAGAAATAAAATTTCTTTAAAAAAGTAACATTTATTATCATTACAAAGAGTTTATCCTGATGACCAGTGGGTAGCTTCTTACCTGGTTGAGCCTAATTTAGATATTGATATGAAATTTGTCAAGTTTCTGTATGTATTAATGCTGTAATCAGTTCAAGGTTATTGATGATAACTTTGAGTATAGGTATACTGTATTTGAGCCCATCCCAGCTTTCAGGTTCATCTTTCAGTACCTGAAGCACCTCCCACATCCATCCTTGCTATTAAAGGACTTTCCTATTCAAAATCCAAAGGTTTCCAAAGACCACTGAGTCACTGAAAGTTATAATTATGGTTGTCACATAGTTTAGACAGGATTTGGCATTTTTGTTTACTTACTGAGTCCTTCCCAAGGACATGAGATAGCCAGATGTTGTTGTTTAATAACAATAATAATAAAGGTATCATCACACAGTAAAGCTCTGTGTAAGTAGCTCCAAGTAAAGCTGCCTTTTTAGCTCAAACTCATTCAGTAAAGGGGAGTCCATTATCTACTTATTATAGGTCATTTGTCCTACTCTCAGATTAAGCCTGTAGTTAGGAAACTTTTCCTGATATGCAACAGAATCTGATTTCCTGTCCCAGCTGCTGAGGTGACAAGGTATGACTTAACAAGGCATTGCCTCTGCAAGCTTTGCAAGAACTTTGTAAACTACAGTATGCACTATTGCTTAAGACCAAATTCCACCACTTTTCTTTGTGACACCCATTTTGATTCTTGAAGAATGCTGTCATAGCCTCTTCAAAATCCCCTCAAGGCAGAACAAATCCAGCTCCCTTAGTCTCTTCTTGGGATTTAATTTCCACTAGGCTAATAACCCTTCTTTTACTTCTCTAAACTTGTTCCAGTTCATCTGACTCTTTCTTAAATGTAATGCACAGAATTGGACATAATTCTCAGGGTGGTAGATATGACCAGTAGGGAATAGAATGCAACTATTACTCCCTGTGATTTAGAAACTCTTCATTAACAGTGTTTGCTCACTCAAGCATAGACTTCCCTTGATTACTAAACACTTGATGACTCACTACCAAAACCTTGCCTATGACAAAAGGAAAAAATCTATTGAATCTAACTGCCATTCTACCTCTAGAAAGGCAGCAAAATGGCTCCAGGACTCAGAAATTAGTCCTGGGCAAAATAAAATGGAGAAGAAAACACTTTCCAAAGACCATTTAAAATCAGACACGTACATATTTATAAAATCAGAGAAATAACAGCCTGCAAACAGAAACATTAATTCAGAGAAGAATCTCTTTCATACTCAGAAAAGGAACCAGATTAACCCCACTGGGAAAACAACATTGTACACAGGATGCTCCAAAGACAGCAAGTTCTGTATTTCCACCCACGTAATTGTGATAAGACAGCATTTCAGATGAACAATGCTCGCTGCCCTTGGACTATAGTGGTTGTAAGATATTTATAAGTAAAAAAAATACTTTGCAATAATGCCAGAAACTAATAAACAGGGCAATGTTCAAGAGAAGGGACTGGCTGATTAATTTTAGCTGTGGCTAGTTTGTACAATTTAGAGCAGCCTGCAGAGTAGTGTCATTACGGCCATATCCTTCCTTAATTCCAGGAAAAAAAAAACAGAAGATACATTTTTGTAAGAAAACATTCTCAGATACTTCCCCAGTTTGCTTACTCTATTCATGGTCCAAAGTTTTTCATACCTTAAGAAGGGAATGGGACTGTATTAATCAGTATTCCTAGTTTAAAGCTTAACTTTGGGTTTTTCTTTTAAAAGTTTGTAGTGAGCATTCCATAACTTTGTTAATCACTAATGACAGATAGAACAACTCTAATCTCCATGATATTTTAGATCCCATGTTTACTTACTTGTATTTTACTATTTTTTTTCCTTCTGTCTGATCATGTCTGATTCTTGGAAACTGTTGGACAAATCCCTGCAGTTTCCTTGGCAAGGTTTTTCAGAAGTGGTTTGCCATTGCCTCCTTCCTAGGGCTGAGAGGTAGCCATTGACCCAAGATCACCAAGTTGGCTTTGTGCCTTATGTAGGACTGGAACTCACATACTCCTGTGAGTTCCAGTCACAGCCTGATGCCTTAACCACTAAACCTTCTAGCCTGATGCCTTAACCACTACACCAAATTAGCTGACTAATTGTATTAATTGTAAGGTAAAGGTTTCCCCTGACTCTAGGGGGTAGTGCTCGTCTCCGATTCACAGCCAAAGAGCCAATGTTCTCCGAAGACTCTTCTGTGGTCACGCGGCCAGCATGACTATATACCGAGGCGCATGGATGCTGTTTCCTTGGATCATACCATGGATGCTGGGGTAAGTAATGGAAGTTCACCCCATTATATGGCAGCGCTTGGGTCTTGAACTTCTGAGCTGCCAACTTTCTGGTCAACAAGCCCAGCATCTTAACTGCTCAGCCACTGCTCACCCTTTGTATTAGCTGTACTTTTCCCTTTTATTTCTTTGAAGTCATTTACTTTCATGTTTTTATTCTTTTTTTAAGTATTATTTTTAATAAGTGAACTGTCTTAATAAATGCAATACTGAGTTATATGGTGATCGTTGTGTAGGAGAAAATATTGTGAATCTCACATTATGGAACAATGCACTTTGTTTAGATGCCTGTTGCTTTTTTTCAGTTTCTGTTTGTTTCATCTTGGCCTGGCTGAGCAAACAGAAAAACCTCAGTTTATGTCAATTTCTGCTTTCAATCCAGTTGACTGAACAACTATTTAAATTTGGGATGAAGAAATCTTGATTGGTCTGCCTTTTAAAGCAAGATGACCTGCCTTGTAATTCCTGAACTAATATGTAGATCAGATCACTTATTTTTCAAATTGTGACACATGGAAAACGCATCTTGCATATTTGTGCTTCTGCAATTGGATGAAAAAACATTTGCTTTCATTTATTTTTCCCAAGGAGAAGAGCCTTTTGATGAAACTCTCATGGATGGATGACAGCATTCTTGCGCTTATCATAAAGTTAGAAAGATTCTTTCAGGGCATTATATTCAGTCATCCCTGCTCAGTGTGGGAATCCAGTTTAAATCAGGGGGCATATTTAATAACAAGATGTCTCAAGGTATTATTCATTCAATAATCATTTCTCCTGAAAATCTTCCCACTCTTTCATTCGAAAGACCTGAAGAGGGAACTCTTCCCTAAGTGTCCCCCACCCCAGTAATGATGCTACTAATAGAATTCTGCCTCTGAGAAATGACTGGAGATTTCCACTTTCTCTGGAAATTTTTCAGTCCAGAAACTCTGTTGGATTTCGAAAGCCCATTTGTTCCCCAGTTCTTGTTGGAATAAGAGAATACAAGAATTCAGAAAATAAAAGAATAAGAGAACCAAGACTTTTGAACGTGTGCCAAACTTTCGCATCATTCTATGAAGTTCTGTGACACACTCTTGATCGATGAAGCTCTCCATACTATCTCCTCATGTGTCTAGGTATGACTGCATCCCACATTTTTGGGTGAGGTGGAATTTCAGTATTGTGAATATAATCTCTGTAACAGCTTATAAATCCCTGTCTATCTGGTATCTTATGTTTTGAAACAATTTAATACTAGTAGTCAAGCAGTGTGTCAGAGGACAAATAGGTTGGGTGCTTGAGCAAGATAGACTATCCATGTTTGAGGAGGTTGGATATTCATTATATCCCCTGTCCACTCTTAGAGATGGATGTTCAGGATTTGTTATCTCCATTGTTGAAACCATTCCAAATCAGATCTTTCCCTGCCAAAGGCAGCACTTCTGGACTTCTTACCCTCCTACCAGGTAATTGGTATGCTTGGAACATGAACATAAACTAGGGATGGGACAAATCACTGATATAATTTAAGTTCTGCTCATGGGGACTGATTTGTGAATAAAGTAGTTCTTAATTCACATTTTTACAGCAAGTGATCCCAAGCTACCGATCTGGGGATCTTGTATTAATGCTATCAAGCTAAAGATCCTACCTTCTTCCCAGCCTGTCATATGCAATTTAATTCTGAGTATTTGCTTCAGAATTTTTTTTCTAAAGGCAGAGCAGTGTGCCTTTTCTTTCCCTAAGTTTCCTATTTTTTGGGGGGGAAGAGTGGGAAACTCATTTATAATCAGATTACATGCATTGATGCTGAATGCATCAATGTTATTTCATTTCCAATAATAAATCAATCAGAAGTCAGGTTGCTGCTACTTGGCAACATAATTTTGTGGGCTTTCTAGGGTTTCAAAAGAAGCATGTGGATTACTTACCCTAGCTTTTGAGGATAAATGGAACAAATAGATCAGTTGGTGTCCTTCTCCATATTTTTAAATAATGTGAAATTACTGCAAGAAACAGCAAAGCTTTCTGTTCATGGGAAAATGACAGAATATCATTTGCTGAACAGAAGAAAAACTTCACACAAGTTTTTGAGTTATTGAAATTTTACTTTCTCTTTTTATCCGGTGAAACAATCAATCATATCCAAAACAAGGGGGGGAAAGAGCTTGTTCAGATAACATGTAATTAATGCCACTGCATTGCCTTTCTCTTTATTTTAAAACGGGAAAGCATTTTCTATGAGTGGTTACCACATTTGATCACCTGTCTTTTAGGGGTTTTTTTCTTCCTTCTTTTTTTAAAAAAAATCAGATTGTCATTTTTTTACTATATTCCTTGTTGCCATTGTGTATATTTCTGCTTTAAGAACTGAGAAGACCAGATATGAATTCTAATAATAAATAATATATACAATTTGCTGCCACAGGAGGGCCCTTACTCAGATGGCTTTAAAAGGGGATTAATCAAATTCTTGGAGAAAGTGCAGTCTATCAATCAACATATGGCATAATATCAATAATGTTTTATCCCATGTCTTGACTTCCCAGGTTGGTTGGCTGCTGTGAAAAATGAATCAGGGTCCATCCCCTGATCACTGATTGATCAACTGACCATTTAGTAAATATGATTAAGAAATGAACAGTGGAAAAAAATATGCTCCATATATGCAGCAAGTGCACCAATGGGTTTTCTTCCTCTCCCTCCCAAAAAGAAATAAAAGCAACTTCAGGAAAATTATTTTTCTCCTTCCTCAAATTATTTGAATAATTCTCCTTTAGAGCCTTGTTCTTTTTTCCTAAATAAAATTTAGGAAAAATTATCCATGATGGCCTGATTTGATAGGTTAAATCATTCACCCAGATTGATGATGTGTACTATGGTACTTCACTGAAGACAAAATCCTGTTTTTACCTTACATTGAGCTTCCTCAAAAGTTAGAATTGAACTGATTCAATCAAGAAATTGAACTGATGACTATGCAGCTTATGCATGAATTTTCTTTCATCTTGAGAACAAGATGAAATTATTACAGGGAAAGAATTAGGCAGAAGTCTGTAAACTGTGGCAAAGATGGTAAGATTTACAATGAACTTTTACATTTTTGCATGTCACTCGCTACAATGTCGAGGTAGAAACTCAGCTAGATGGATTTTACTGAATTATAGTAATGTAGACTTGTCTGAGACAGTATAGTTCAGCTTCCAACTCCATAATTTCTGAGTTCACATAAACACAAGGATGGGGACTTGATGTGTACAGGATGAAAAACTTTCCCACTGTTGCTATTTATTATTATCGAGTAAAAAAACCAAAGGCTTTTGCAGCAACTTAAAAATTAACACTTCTCTCTCTGTATATAAATGTTTTCCAGATTTAATGACATTGTTATGGGGTTAAAGATATGTACAAAGCATCTATTTTCAGGTATATTACGAGAAATGCAGAAAATGCATCAAACTTACAAAAGTCTTGTGAAACTAACATGATCCAGAAACAGACTGAACTATTTGTTTGTTCTCACCACTTGAGAACTCAACTTTTTCAGACTTCCAGATCTGGAAGTGAAGGGAGGCTCCAAAGTTAATAGTTTGAAAAATACAGGAATTCCTAATAGTTCATTTCTCATCTCTCAAGTGAATTAGGCCAGGCATCTGAGGGAGTGATCATGTATTTGAAGAACTTCCTTGCCTCTTTCACCTCTTATCAGGGATACTGGAAAATCCCAAGACAGAAGGTAGTAAGTGTGATCTCTGGAGTGACATCTTTGGTGGTCGGACATATAAGTCATTGTAGCCAGTAATTTATAGGAAGGCGTCTCATTTTTTTCTTTATTGTTGTTTGGATCATTTTGTCAAATATCATAACTTAGAATTAATAAATGACACAGTATAGATTTCCTGTAGAACACATTAAAATCTTTTTTCCGGCAGTAGGACCTCTCTGGACCAGAACCCAAATTTTTAAGCACGCTGAAGATACTCAGCCCAGGATAAAGAGTCATTGTACCTGAATTCACATCTTCCAGGCTGTAACTATTAAGAATACATAAAAATGCATGACACAAAGTGTTACAATTTATTATCCCCTTGATTTGGGCCCTGCCTTAACAGAGTGGAGATTCTTCTTGGCACATGGGCATCATTTTAATTGTTGTCTTGGTACTTCTACCTTGCTGTTTATCACTCAGGCTCTCATAACTAGGGTGGTCTCCAAAAACAGTCAATCAAATCCAAAAAAAAAAAAAACAAACCAAACCAAAACAAGTAAGCCCAATAAAGTTTTATCATCTTAGCCATTTGTTGGAAACTTTGAGAATGGAATCAAAAATTTATGGGTAGAAATTAACCTACAGAAATCTTTCTCTGCTGCAAGATGGGCAACCCTACACATTATTTACTTAAATCAAAGTCTAGTTAACACCAAATTCTTCAGCAAAGGAAAAAGTAGTTCTTGTATATTTTTTTCAAAAGAGGAAATCCTTCCTTTAGTGAATTATGGGAAATGTGTTTGAAAACAGGGTTTTGTATTTCCTTGATAATAAATTATTTCCTTCCTTCCTTCCTTCCTTCCTTCCTTCCTTCCTTCCTTCCTTCCTTCCTTCCTTCCTTCCTTCCTTCC
>JANHZU010002814.1:103408-115775 GCA_032468055.1 Acrochordus granulatus | reverse complement strand
TTCTGTTTAGGGGAGGGAGGGGAAAATGGATGTTGCAGTTGTACTTAATGCATTTATTGCAATGGAGGTAGACTACAAGTAATGCTCCCCGGGAGTTGATAGAGATATAATTTTTATAAGGCTTCAGACTATATACAGGATAAAGAAACTTTATCCTGGAAGGCCCCTTGAGTGTTCAGATTGAACAGGAAGATAGGATATGAGTGAATCCTGGGTTTACCACTTAGTGCTTTGCATAATCCTTCTTGCGATTCTGCAGATATTTCCTCCCCGAGAAAAGATTTAATTTTTCTACTTTGTTCTTTTGAATGTAATATTTCAAAACATCCTTTATGGACCAAGCTAATGACAAACTGAGAGAGCATTGGCTGATGTTGTAGGAAAAAATAATCATAAGCAAGAACAGACATGTAAACCATTGACTGTGGGATCAACAGGGAATCCCATGATATAGTCCAGATTAGGGAGTCACAACAATCTCCTGGAAAAAAATGGCAACAGAAAAATGCTTCCATCCTGTTGTCATGACATCAGAATATCCCTGTAATTACAGGATTTGGGCTTCATTGAAAGGTTAGGATAGGATCAGCTGATCCTTTATCTTTATTGCTGGATGTAGCACAGAGGTTAGTTATTGATTATTATTTGCTAGGACAGATCTTTCCACGACAATTTCCCCCCTGAAGTAAAATGAATGTGAGCTTGAAAAGCAAGAAGATTGCCATAGGTTAGGAAACAGGATTCTTGCCTGTCTCTTGGACACTGTTTAATTCATATGTGCAGATTGATGACCTTCCACATAGTGGAACGGTGCATATGCATTAATATTATTTTCTTTGAAAAAATATCAAAATCATATTCTTTTTCTTCAGACAGAATGGAAATGGACTACCACCCAACTACCAACTACCACCCAACTTCACCCTTCAAACCAAAATAGAAGAAATAACCCCCATGTTCTTGGACGTTTTGCTCGCTGGGAGCTACTGTACCTGAAACACTGCTTGGACTGATACATAGTGCTTTTGCTCCACCACCATGGTGTCTGTCGCATCTGGGATACTTTGTAATCCAAGACACCTCAGTCTGTAACCCAATGCAAAAGTTACCCCGCAGCATGTAAGCTATTCAGCAGACTGTACTGAAAGGTAAGTTGCCTTAGTGCAATGTGTGAAACCATTTAGTCTCTGCCTATTTTAAGTGTCCCTATAATTGGTAAAGCATGGTTTGAATTGTATGGCTTCTCCGGCTGATGCTTTCCAAACTCTCCTGATTGCAACTCCCAGTTGCCTCAGAAAGTGTGGAAATTGCAGGTTGGATACATCAGCAAGGGGACTGGTTGAGGAAAGCAGACCTGTCATGTGATTTATTCCATAAGCTGTTACCTAGGGCAATGTATGAACCAGTTATTGTCTGCATTTTAAGCCTAATTCTCAATGAGGAAATCAAGCTCAATGTCTTCATTATTTCAGCTTGTGAGTAATACTCTTTAAGTGGATTGTTTCACTACTAAATTAACAAAAAGACTGCCTGCTGTTGCTTTTCTCCCTCTAACTTCCTCTATGATAAACATACTCCTTTGCAGGAATTTGAAAGAACTTACTACAGGTCATCCTTGATTTACATTCATTCATTTAGCCACCATCCAAACTTACCACGGCACTGAAAAGAAGGGATCTACAATCGGTACTTGCTCTTAAAACCGTTGTAGCATTTCCATGGTCATGTGATCAAAATTCAGGCTCTTGGCAATGGACATGTCAATATAATGATAGCAGCATCCCAGGTTCACATGAAGGTCACCATTTGCAACCTTCTCAACCTCTCACAAGCAAAGTCAATGGGGCAAGCCGGATTTGCTTCAGGACCATGAGATTCATTTAACAATTGCAGTGAGTCACTTAAAAACTGGGGCAAAAAAGTTGTAAAATTGGGCACGACTGGCTCAGCAATGGCACTTCTGCTCCCAATGGTGGTCATGTGTTGAAAACTACCTGTATTATCACCATCTTGATGGTGATATCATCAGATCTCCTAATTTACTCTATTCTTGTAGACTGCTCTCTATGTGCCGCACAGCAGAGCTCTGCACATGTAGGAGATATGCAATATCAATCACAGAGCAACATTGGGCATAACCTATGGCACTGTGGACACGTCAACACCCAAGACGAGCATGTGGGTTGGTTTTAATGGGTTTATTTTATTTCAGTGTTTTTTATTGTATTTTTTATTGTTGTTAGCCGCCGAGAGTCTTTGGATTTCGGCGGCATACACATTCAATAAATAAATAAAAATAAATAAATAAATATGCACAAAATCGATCTGAGATCAGATAATTACTGTACTTCCTAGAGGAAAGAGTTCTCCATCTAAAGTCCCCTTGTCAAGCCTTTTTTTCTCATCTTCCAATCCCGCTAAATCCCCTTTCTTCTTTACTCAAGGGAAAACTTGTCATTTAAGAGCCGGTTCTTCCCCATGATTCTATTTTCTCAGCAAGCCTAATAAAAGTAATTAATTAGATTACGCTCAAATGCCTATCACTGAACTACAGCAGTGGAAACAGGCTCGTTTTAGCAACAGAAATCAGAAGAATAAACAAGAAAAAGCTGAGTGGGGGGAAAGATAAATACGTTAAAAAAAAAAGAAGGGCAACATTTCTATACTTCACATGGTTTGTATGTATGTGTAAGTGTGCGTGTGTGTCCGTGGGTATGTGTCACCCAGACCTTGTCTCCCCACTAATGTCATAATCAGTGAGCTGAGGCCAAATTGTACTTTATGTAGCTCTTTGCTTAGTATCTGATTCAATACATCTAGCAGGACAGCATTCCATCACCTTCCTCGTAGTAGAGGTGACCAAAATCAATGGCAATCAGATTAGCTTGTTAACAGAAAGGCTGAAGGGCTAAGGTGTTTTGTTCACAGGGCATCCCCTTTCATTTAAAACTTCTCACTTAAGGGACTCTCTCCTCCTAACCCATTCCTTGTACTTTTTCTGTTATTATTATTATTTACCCTTTATGATTATTCATAGTTTGGAAAGCCAGGAAGATGTTCTTCTTGCCCTGGTGGAGAGTTGAATTATTGTTCCTGGTAGCTCCTTCAAATGTTGCATCTATTATATTTAGGGTTGGAATTTTTTTCTTCATTAAATGGATTAATGAACCTTTGACTAACTAGTTTTAACTGATTTAACTAATTTTATTCTTTGCTGCACACCACCCAGAGTCCCACCTTGTGATACGGATGGCCACGTACATTTGATCAATCAATCAATAAATTAAATGGGTCACTGTTTCCTGTTTATTGCTCTTATCTATCTGTCTGTCTGTCTGTCTATCCATCATCATCATCATTTTTATTGTATAATCTTTGCAAATGACATGGCATTCCTGTGTCATGTGTATGTTCCAAAACAGAATATGATAAAACTACACAAAAAATTGAAAGTTAAAGAGACAGGGTTTTAATAACATTAAAAATTCTATATGGGTGAAAAATTCTATTCAGTGATTCATTTTAAAGGCAATTTGCTGGACTGTCTGAACTAAATCAACCTTCTTGATCAAGAATGAATTTGAATAATCAAGTTGAATCAGATGTATCCAAATAAATACGGATGTTTCCATGCATGTCCTCAGAAATAGTTTTTTTTAGAAATCAAAACCAATCTAATTCAGCGATTCAGTTTAACTATCTGAAGCAAATTAAGTTGGCTTTCCAAGCTGAATCAACAGTTCAAGTCCACATTTGCTGAATTTACAGAACCAGCACTGAAGCAAAGAATGGACCTCCTTTTCTCAAGGATGCTGTGATTTGGTAATCCATTATAAATTCTATCTTGAATAAAGGATCAGACTAGATGGTCCCAGAGTGCACATTCCAACGGTATGTTTCTATAATTTCACAAATATTGCTCATATTATCCTATATCCATCTATTATTGCTTACAGTGGAAACTCCAAAGGTTACCCAGGAAGATGCTCCAGAACCTCTGAAAGGCTTGCAACATTGCAGAGAAACTTGGTGTGAAAAATCCCAATTTCAGTTTGGAATCAGAGCTGTAGCTGAATGCGAGAGGGTTTGCTTTACCTAAAGTGAGGCTTCAGAACTACCTGTGCCCCCTCACAGACTTGGATGCAGCCCCCAGTTTTCCCCAAGTTGTTGCCAATATGCTTTTTTATGTGCAAAACAGAAAGAATAAATCATGTCTGCAAAATTATGGCAGCAACAATCTTGAATTTTAATTAAATACATGTGAAAGGAAAACTGATTGGATTTTTGTCCTGACTCTGTCAACTTGTTCTGGGAGCAACGGCCCTGCCATCCTGTAGCATTCAAAGGATGCCCTCAGCTTTAAAAAAGTTGTTTGCGCCAGGTGTCAAGTGAAGGAAACAAAAAGAACCAACATTAATAATACTGACACCCTTACCATTTCCTTGTGAAATAAACATGCCATATCACGAAAAGAAAAGCCAGAACAAACTGAAAATGAATTTAAAAAACCCAGATACTTCTTGAATAATGCTGAGAAAGCTTGAGAATTTTCAAAGCAAACTTCAGCATTGCGTCAATTAAACTGGGTTGCCATTAGCTTCAGATTTGGACTTTATTGGTGGTCTGGAGAACAGCCAAGGAACATTTCCACAAATTTGACTAACCCCACAATATTGCTATCGTTAAATACAGGATAGTCACCAGCAAAGGAATTTGCCACCTAAACTTTGGCAGCTGGAAAACGATCACACTGGTTCTACCACAGATGGAACCACATCTGATCTCATAACCCTTCCAAAAGAAAGTTTGGTTAATTTTCATGAAAGCCACCTTCAAATGTGGTCTCCTTCTTATATACAGTAAACGCATCAAATCCCCTTGTGCCAATTTACTCAGATTAATCAAATCTCCCTCCAGGTAGGGATAAATTAGAGGAAGGAGGAAGAAAGTAGGATAGGAGAAGAAAGCCTCAAGAAAACCAGGAAGGCTTAGATGAAGCACCCGTCAAATCCAGATGGTGCAAGTAGCGCCAAGATGGTGGTAACAGTTCCATCCATGAAAATAGTTGATGGTTGTAAGGACTTGCTGTTGAAAACCCATGACATATTTTTACCATTAGAGAAATTGGAGATTGGCAGGCTGGCTTTTCTGTTCGGATATTACATGCATTTAAGAGATTAGATTAATAGCAGCCTCAAACCAGCTGTGTTGTGGTGAAGATAATCTTTAACTGTGTTATGTTATAAATTGACCTAGCCCTTGATGTGGGCTCCCATTTTGTCATACACACTTAAAATATTCACAGAGAGACACAGGAAGCCGCAAAAGAAAACCCCATTTGCCTTGGGTATAGTTTCAAAGACTTAGCCTGCTTTATGGATTTTCTTCCAATTGTAGCAACATTGGGCCAATTAATAGGGATTTTCCATTGGACTAGTAAATGGTGTAGCCTCTGGGTAAATACTGCATGGAAAGACAGATGCTTGTTTCTTTGAAGATCTTCTCTTGCTGAGGCTGACTTCTTCTTTTTTGAAGAAGAGGATACCCCCATGTACATCACTAAATTTATAATGTGATAAAACTCCCCCTCTTCTTGCATTAAGGATGAGTGAAGATGTCTTTCATTTGCTTACCAGACATACCCCATATCTGTAAAATTCTTTAAACATGGGACGGGAGGTGGAAAATGCCTTTCAGTGTCTATGTGTACATGAATACCGGACAAAATTAAACCAACAGATTTTTGTTGGATTTTTCTATCCAGACAGACGGCTTAGTGCGTACAAGTCTGGCTTTGCATCTTGCCTATTCAACCATGCTATAGATGCTTGAAGAAGATTTGTCAGTACTTTTTTTAGAGGCTATTGATTTTCAAATAGTGCCATGAAAAAAAATACTGTGCATGGTGTTCCAGCAAACTGATCCAATTGGATGAAAGAAAATTTGCTTTTGAGAAGGAAGGAGAATGTTGGTGAAATAGTGTGCATTCTTGCATTTGTCTAGGGTTGAGCCACCTTGAGGTTAACTGTCTCATCCTCCACTCTCCAATGGGGTCTGCATTTCCTTAGCATCCCATGCTTCCATTCACTTCCAAGAAAGACATCTCCTCCCATGGGACATTTTTCATTATTATTTCCTGTTTGGGAAAAGTAGGCAGCCAGGAAGGCTTCACAGTGATAGAACAGAAATCAATATTATTATCAATAATATAGTTTCTGCCATCCTCATGAATAAGACAAGTTCTCAGAATTCAAATCCTCAAGCTTCCTGAGCATAGAGGAGGATAAGTGAAGCCTCTTTCAGAAGGAAGAAACCTGTTGAGAAATTACAAGACAGGTTTGTGCATAGCTTATATTTAACAGCTACCAAATTGGTGGTTGATACCAAAAGGTTTTATCCACCAAGACAATATGAGCAGTGCAGACCACTGGAAATTATGTTCAGTTCATTTATAAAAAGAACTCAGTTCATAAATGTCTTTAGAAATGGGGGAAAATTATGAAACTGACAACATTATTCATTCCTAATTTTACTGTATTTAGCATTCCTTATCAGATACAAGCACTATTGCCATCTCTTTACATTTCAGTCTAAAATAGGAATGATGAGTCCAGATCAACTCATGACCAAAGGTGGTAGAGCTGTGAATTATGGTTGATGTCATCTAAGACCAACAGGCTTCCAACTCCAGACCAGATCAAAGCCTGATCTCTCATCTATGAAAGCAACTTAATGAAATTACAAGTTGCATAACAGAGAGACTGAATTTAATGAAGGTAATAAGGGATCGTAATAACAATATGATAGCAATGGAATGGATATTGTGTAACTTTACTGCTGTAACAGTCTACTTTCCTATTTCATACGAAGTTTGTTAGAATGAAAGATTAGGATTGACCTAAAGTCTTCAGCCAAGAATTATTTGAAGCTTAGAATCCAGACGTTGAAGTCCTAGTGTGACATTTTAATCACAGCTTGATGCTGTTCCTTATTCATTTATTCATTCATATTATACAGCCATAGTAACTTTAGGCAGTTAACAACAATTAAAACACAGTCAAAAGACACAATCATATGCAATGTGTGATATTTTGTTGGAGCTTAAGTTTTCCTCTACTTAATATGACCACAACAACAGTAGACACTAGTTTGAGCTCAGATAGAATTATTGCCTCCAAATCCCCCTGTGTGTTTTGAGAAAACTTGAATCTGTATCCTTCAGTACCAATACAGCATCTTAACTACGACACTATAGTGGCTCTCAGACAGTTCTCTATCCCAGGTTAAAAAATATTATTATCCTCCATATTGTAAACATAAGAGACATGTTTGATTTTGATTCCCTGCCCATGATATCGGATTTAGTTATATACCAGCTTAGGTTCTTCACTGCCAAATCAATCCAATGGGAAAAAAACAAATCAAGGTGGAAACAGTGTATTTTTTTTTTCTTATTCTATTAGATAATCATGTAATGTGGGAGAAGGAAGAGCAGAACCAAGGGTTAAGAGGGGAATCAGCCTTGATTTATGACACATGCACAAACATCTTCTTGTGTGAGGACTGTTAGCCTTATCTGGGGAGTGCAGGGGTTCAGTGGGCAGTTGGGGAAATTCTGTAAGCTCGTAACTTCAATAAATTTGTTAGTTAGAACTTCATGGACCAAGCCTGATGCTTTGTGCCTAACATGTACATTCTAATGAAAGAGTTATTTTGTCTTCAATCTTGTAGATATTTACCTAGTAATAAATCCTTTTAAGCTAAGAGGTGCTGGATTCACATATCAGTATCCAGCGATATTCCCATATCGGTATTCCCTCCAAGTGTATGGAATCCAAATCCAAGCGACAGGCATGATGACTGGGGAATACTGAAAGTTCAGATACATGTATCTTGAAAGCACCCTAGTTAAGAAAGACGGAAAAATAATAACATCTTTGATGGGGCTAGCAAACCATTCATTATTATTACGAGCAGTTTTCTCTTAACGTGTTTTTTGAACCATGTCAAGTGAGGAGCCAAATGTCAAGCCATTGAGCAAACCACAGGTTAGCATAAGGTACAAATCTAGATTGGATATAAAAACTCTGGAATATAAAAAAATAACACTTCTGCAACAAAAAAAAAATCTACACAAAACTACATTGCTTTTAGAAGAAGCAGATGCTGATCAGGAAGGTTCCATTCCTAAAAAGCATTTCCTCCCACACCTCAGGAAAAATTGTACCTGTCTAATAAGATCATTCCTGGACTCCATAAGTTTTATAATAATGTTCATTTTAGATAACATATATTTAAGATATTTATCCATCCAGACTTGTATATTGCCTCAATCTTCAAAGTTTATTTTCCCCCAACCTGTAAACTCTTTTTGTTCCTCACGGTGGTGAGAGTATAAAACTTTTTCTTCATTACACAAGTCTATCTTTTAACTTTACTTCCCAGTAATTCAGTATTGTAGTATTTTTTATTATTATTATTTCTTCGGTATCCTGAAGCAGCACAGGAGAACTTCAGCCAAACGTCCAGGCCACTGTTCTTTGCAGCCAAATGACAACTTAGCCCACATCACCAGTCACTTCCTTTCGCTCACTGGCACAGCAAATCTCAGTTGAAAGAGTGATGTGTCAGGATCCATCCAAAAAAGCCTCTGAACTTTACCAACACCGTCCTTTTAATAGGAACCGAATCTCCATTAAGGATCCAGCGTGAAGAGCCATCAAAGAGAGAAATGGGGGAGAGGGAGAGAAAGAAAAGAGGAAATTCAATTTTAGTGGGGGTTGACAGGCTTACCTTTTTGCGCTTAATTGGCCGTATTGTCTCCAAAAGTTAATTGGTTACTTAGTCCAGGTAGTTAGTAAAATGTTTAGCTGCGTCAAAGGCTCAGGCTCCCATTGTTAATGGGGCATGAAATGGAATGTTTGATACTGCAAATAAAATCAGTGATATTCAAGGCTGTTATGGTAGGTAATGCGTTGAAACTGCCATTTAATGGGTCCTGGAAGATTAGGGTAGTGTCAGCTGAAACCGCCCGGTCTCTTTTTTGACATTGTTAGTTGCCTCTTCATTTACTTAACGTCTGTCTGCACTGATTACATAGACATAAAACTCCTTGCAAAAAAACAACAGAGACACGCTCTATTAGCAGTCCAATTAGAACTATTTGCATATTACAGTTCATTTCTGCTTAAGTGAATCCCTAATACAACTTTAGTAGAGGAGGGGGACAGAAAAGGGGAAAAAAGTGATTGTAATCTAAAGAAAGAAAAGAAAGGAGTGAAAGCAAGCAAAGAAGGTGAAACACCCTCAAAGCTCATTGCACTGCTACGACTTGTTTGTCCTCTCGCTGAATAGGAGACAAAACAAATAAGGAAGGAGAGAAGGAGGAACGATGGAAGGAGAGAGAGAGGGAGAGAAGGAGGGAGAGGAAGGAAAGGAGGGAGGGAGGGAAAATTTATAAGGTTTTTGATGGCACACTAGTATTGATATCCCATGAATTACGGCTCACTTTGTATTTTCTCCTCTACCCACCCTCCGAAACCCAGGAAAGCTTAAGCAATACTTCGTAATGGTCTATTCTTTAAAAGCATGTGCTAGATCAACCTCAGCCGCTGCTTCCTGAAGCAAAACAGGTAATGACTTCACGAATAGCCCTCGTGAGGAACTGCACTCGATGCCGCGTGGCTTACCTAAACCATTAGCAAAGAGTAGCAAATGTTCCCAATTCCTTTCTATCCCTCCAGAAAGGCACACAAACGGGGAGGGAAGGAGGCATTGTATTGTTTCCTACTAACCTGGAAACAGGTGTGTGTGTGTCTTCAGGTTGATGAGCTGTTTCTAAGAAATGAGAAGACAGGCCTGGGGGCATAGGCCCGCTAGGCTGCGCAGCATTCATAAATCAGAACCCCAAAACCGTGGAGTTTTGAGTTTTTGTTTTTGTCTTGTTTTGGTAAAGAGTTAACTGAAGAAGGAGTAGCCATTTTCAAGGCTGCTTGAGGTGTGTGCAAACAGAAAGCATCCTTTGGGAGATATATCCCTGAATTTAGTGTCATATGGGATGAGCAGGTTGGGTAACAAGGAAAACTTTGTTGCAGAAAGTATACCTGGATGGGATAATTCAGAGCTCAGGCTGGACTGAATGACTGAAAGAGTTAAAATATTTGCTCTGCTGAGCAGTGCTAAAGTAGCTCAGAGACTAAGAGTGTATGTAGATGTTCTTCCTAAATATACTGTGTGGTGTTTATAGTTCCTGAATAACAGCCTGAATTCATGGTCACAGTAGCAGGAGCTTCTGGACGTTGTGGATGAGAGTGTTGTGTATAGATGAGAAAAATCAAGCGTATAACATAACTAGTAAATGTTGTTGCCAGTTTAAATTCACTGGGTGGATTCCAAAGAACTTGCTGTGCCACAGGGTTCAGATGAAAGTGATTGTACTGTATATATCCCTAATTATTTCCTGGCTGCTGACCAGAGCTGTATGTCTTGGCTGCTCTAGCTGCACTTATCTGGAAAACTATGTAGAAAGCAAAATGTGAGGGTGACTATTATATATTATTAAACAACAACATCTGCCTATACCAGGTCTTTGGGAAGGACTTGATCGTGGACCAAAATGCCAAATCCGTTCTAAAACATATGGCTGACTGTGTAACCAACAAGAATATCCTTTCTGTTATGACATTTGCCCTCCGGAATATCATCCTTCTGGAGATCAGATTGGTTCCATCTCTGCTGGTCTAGCCTGTCCCCTGATAGTTGTTTTTATAATTTCCCCAGCTGTTCTGGGTTTTATGATTTTTTTGTGTCTGTATGCTTTTTATAATTTTTAATATTGTTAGCTGCCCAGAGTCATATATTTGAGATGTGTGGCCATGTAATTTGGTGAAGATTTGTTCCATAAATCAATTAAAAATAAACAAGTAAATAATGTAAATACTCTACAACTTACAGTTTGATTCTGAGAGTCAAAGAAAGGCGTGTCTTAAATTTGTTGGGATAAATCTACTCTGGAAGTCAATTCAATGGTTGGGGAACATTTTTATTCCTTCACCAAGAAAGAAAAAGAGGAGGAAGTTAAAAAGAGCTGCAGTCTTTAGATTTTAAATCAGGTCTTTCCCTGGTTTAAACATAATGCAGGTTTTTCGAGCATGAAACAATGCAAATCTGGGATCTGTAGTTTCCATGAAAGACCCATTTCCATTTTTTGATCCTGGCAAATCTTTGTCCCTCGTTTGTTTTTGTGAGGGATTTCGGAGTGGTTTTGCTTTTCATGTAGCACTTTTTGAGCAACTTGGATGGGGACTTGCCCAGAGGACCTTGTTCTTGGTTGGATTAAAAACAGTAACAACTAAATAGACCCAGCAAAGAAATAAATCTCTGATTGGGGCTGGATGCATCTTGACCTTTGTGCACAGCCATGTAAAAGCTTCATGCACATGTATTGAAATGCTCCATGGAGCAGAACGTGCTGTTTCACATGCCACAGCTGGCGAGGTTCATTTTGAGCTGTTAAGTATATACAAGCATATTGCAGGCCAAGTGATTGTGGCTTAAATTAATGCAGCGTGCAACGGGCAGACAAAAACCTGCTGCAGTTCAGAGTGAGGAGGCAGTGATCTTTGTGGGGAAAAGAAGGTCTTTCAATTAAAGAAGAGATGTTTGCCTAATGCTTTATGATAACATCAGTTTCCCAATTAGTCTTTTCATCGATGGCCCCATCTTCGTAAAACACCCTTCCGAGAAATGTAGTTTGATCCAACTAGAGCTGGGCAAAGCCTGCTCATCACTCCAAAGACAACCCATTCGTTTCTCTTTCAGGGTCGGCGGAATGGGTGTTTGCACTTTGAGATGGCCATGTTTGCGTGTGAATTTCCTGCCTTTCACTCTGCAGCCATCTCCATAGGCCACCACTGGCCTGCCACTTCAAGTTTCTATGAAGTCCTCCCCCAATCTGCATTTCATCAAGATGTGTCGGCTCCATCTCTTAGAATTCCTCAGCCATCATGACCATAATCAGTTTTGAAAATTGATGACCGCACATCTGGAGGACAGATAGCTTTTGGAATCTGGCATAGATTTTGTGGATCACAGCCCATTTCATCAATCCACAAAGCTGTGGGTCAAACAAATTACAAGGATATATATACGTACATCCATGTTTGAAAGGGAGTGTTCCTGGCAAGGAATGAAACATGACTTTATTGTTTTATTTTTTAAGCTAATTTCAATTTGGTGCAGCATTTTAATAACATTTTACTCAAAAGTAAGTCCAATGAATTCAAGGACACCTATCAAAGGGCTTTTTTTTTTCCTGATCTAACATGCATCAGATTCTGTTTTGAAGTTAGATATGAGCTGGGGAGAG